>CAJVPT010000440.1:0-30207 GCA_910592055.1 Acaulospora colombiana
AATTTGCGATCTATGGTTTTAACAATAAATAAATAAATAAAATATATACACAGTATATATTAATTATGATTTTGTTGTGACTTGTTGCTTGCTATTTACATGGTAAGCATGCACTTACTTAATATTTAATTAAAAAAAGAAAAGTTATCTTTAATCACTACTTTTAAGCAGGAATGGTAATTAGTTTCATTTGGCGACATTAAAATTGGTTTTCCATATATTTGGAATTTAACGTTAACATCGAGATAGAAAATTGCACGAAAGTGCGTTCAAATTTTCGCCAGCGAATGTGGAGAGGTAAGATTGATTTTTCAAAGGACCCCTTTCATGCGTAACGACCCTCATCACTTAACATTGATCATAAAAAAAAAAATTGCAAAACATGTTTTTTTTTTTACGTATTTTTTATTTTAATAATCGGTTTAACCTCGAGACAATTTAAAATAAAAGACCTTACTGGAATGATCCAATAGCAAAGATTGATGAAAACTTAATTCTCATTTCCTTAAATTTCACGTGACCAGATAATTTATTGCCTAAAATGAGCGGGGATTGAGATTTCGGTAGTGCCTCCCGAAATATCCAATTCCACGTGACGAAACCTTCGCAATTTTACATAAATCACCTGATAAACCATGCATGTCCTTTGGAAAACATTCATCCTCAACCGACTATCTGGCAATGAATCACGCTGACGCGACTCCCTTGCGAAGAATTATGATAGAATGCATCTCGTTGGCACGAAGAAATTTTTCGGCAAAGGTGCTAATTCAGAATCATCGTTCTTCCGGTTCCTTGTACGCGATTCACGGTCATAAAGGAACGTGAATAGATGAAATTCTCGCTCGGCTGGGAAGCGGGGACGTGCAAATTCATTATTTTGGTCCGACAACCACTTTGAAAAAGACCGCGAAATTTCGTAACTTTAAATTTTCCGGTGGTCAATGCGTTCTCATATGACGTCACGACTGGTGGAAAAAATCCCACGTCTGTCGGTAACGGGAAATGTGATTTAAATTTCCACGGCGATATACAACATAATTTATTTTTACGTGACATATAATTAACACAATACGCGAACATTGGCAATTATGCAAGTGCAAATGGAGGCACTCATAAGGACGCATTGGGTTGACAAAACCAAAAACGAGGCAATCTAGCGTAGGGAAGGCTAAAATTTATTCACGAGTACGTGCATCTCTTGGCTTCATCAGGATCTTCTCAATCGCCTGTGTATTATCCAATATTACTTATGAGTCCAGAAAAAAAAAAAAAGTTATTGAATGAAGTAGCGTAAAACAATAAAACAATAAACCAATTTTATTTTGTGGCGCAGCATCCGAGTTTCGAAACATAAAAAAGGCAATTCAAAGTAATTCGACTAATTTATCCAGCACATACTGTACACACACACACACAAAAAAAAAAAAAAGAATAAAAAACATGTACACTGTTTGATTCTACGCAATGCACAGAATAATCGCCGCAGTGTATCGAACCGATGCCTGACGTGGAACTCGTTACGGTTCCATCTAATCGGTGACACACGAAATTTTTTGTTCTAATCTTCCCAATTCATTCATCACACCTCTCTTGAGATTTTTAAGTTCTTAATCACACGCAATATCTAAGGATCGAATTCTTTGTAAAAAAAAAAAAAAAAAAAAAAAAAAGGAATAATAACAAGAAGTAAAACCGGTGATTTTGACCGTTTACCTTTTACGAAAGAAAAAAGAAAAAAAGAAAATGCAAGCATCACCATTAATGCCGTTAGTCTGGGGATACAAAAATTCTCTTCACAAAGAAAAAATAAAGTCTTGTGAATAAATCGTTGCATTTTCGTCCATGACAACATCAACGTTACAGTGTGAAAAATGCAGTCTAGAATAATGGTCAAACCTGCACCCATTTTACAGTACATTTACCCCGGACTTTTGCATAGCTACATTGCATGCCGGCTCAGATCCATGCTCGCAGAAAAAAATCGTACGAACACAAGAAAAAATTTTTTCCTCCACAGTTTCATCTACATCAATGATCAATGTAGTACTCCACAAGTATGTAAGAGAAAGTCGATGCACTAAAGGATCAGAAATGTCGCGTACGTTGAAAAAAAAAGGTGATATGTACTTCTGGCGAGAAGAAAAAAAAATCTATCATGCATTAGTATTGTTTTGTCACTCCCATATTTAATTAAAAAAAGCTGACTATCAGCGTATAAACTTGAATGAATACGTGTTTCGGAAGAAATTGATTCGGGTAAACAAGCTTTTTAAGTGATTAGGCTTTCGTGACCAGTAACACAACTGATGGGAATTGATTTTTGTGACCATTTTAGAGTCGTACCACACCGTGCTCCCAAAAGGAGGTATCTGCAGTACCCGAGCAGATGAACAACGGATGTTATTAAAAAAAAAAAAAAAAAGGAAAAAACAATGGATGAAGTTGGTGTAAGAAGTTGTTAGGAATCATCATCGCGGTCTATAAGGCGATGCTTCGAGATCAAAGATTTCCCAGAGCAATTTCATCATTAATTGACACGCACGAAACATTTACTCGGTTGATGAATTCGGTTTTTAAATAAGCTACTTATATTGGGCCAATCAGCTGATTTTTAAAAAAGAACATTTTCTTGTTTTATTGTTAACTGATTTACGATCGCATACAGTAAGTCACGCGTGTTCAATGAACGGTTAAACGTTTCGACTGATGATTATTTCTTGAAGACGATTCCTCTTGAGGAATTGACTAGTGGGATATACTGTATCGTATATCGCTTAGATGATCGGGTGATTTGAGTGTCATGATATGTCGGCGGAAGGTCGTGAACGACAAGATTCGCAAAAGGAGAATCCAAAAGTGAATTAGACATGACTTTTGGTGCAGTGTTACAAGTGTTGCGAGTTCAATCGTATAATGAACGCTAACACTTTCGCGGCCGACCCGCGATAAGAATGCAAAACTTGAGTTTCAGACAATTGATACTGCATTAGGTGATGGGCCGTGTGTAGTTTTTCCTCACGCACAAACATAAGCGTAAACGAGAGTGCTCGTATAGTCGGATATCGCCTTTAACGCATCATAACACGGAAAAAAAGTTTATTTGGTGTAGTAACGGTTTGCCTAATTACTATATTCTTACGTGCATTTCCGTTCTAGATCAATATTCGTAAAATCGGGCATTCAGTAATCTTTTTTTTTTTAACACAGATTACGTATGTATGACTCTCAATTTATGGATAAACTTGTGATTTAAATCATCAAAAAGTTACTAAAAATGTAGCATGGTGTGAGCGATACGCATACTTTACTTTTTGAATGGATCACCTAACATCATCTACCGTTTCGATTAATGCTTGGGATCCTCTTTGGCTCGCGGGTTGTTCGACTACGTGTGATTTTACTTGCACACCTCTTGTCGCTCGACCAAGATTGTTTCATTCATACACTTTACAGTACCTTTGTCACCCCCGCATCGTGAGACCACCAACCGTTGAGGATACCCTTTGTCCTGCTATTCTTAGGAATGATTAATAATCATGACGACACACAGATCACTCTTAAATATTCAATGATGATTGATTGACTAATTTTTTTCGAAAAAAAAAAAAAAAAGACGTTAGTAATTATGAAGGCGATCGCCAACTGATCTTAGGAATTGAAAAAAAAATTAAAAAAAAAATTTTTTTTAAAAAACCTTGTATTAGAAGAAGAAGAAGAATTGATAAGAATGAGGTTACATCGATTATCAAATTTCAAACACATCCCTGTGAATCCGAGAATTTGACCAAGTGACGTTTTTTTTTTTTTTTTTTCTTACTCGCAAAGTCTTTTTCCGTAAAGAATCGGCATCATACGTTCTTACATAGCATTTACGCGCATGCATTTCACGATTCCTCTTGATTAAACAATGAGAGTTACGACAAAGGATGCAAAACCACCGCCAAAACAAATTAGTAATTACTGGAGTAAAAAGAAAATTGGGAAAAATGGAAACAGATAATGGATTTTTGCGGGGATGCATTTACGCATCTCGCATTCCTTGCATCTAGAATGAATTGAAAAGATGACTCGCACCCAAAAAAGCTTTCATTCGTATCATTGTGAGTACGCCTCCGCTTTTTACTTCACCTTGGATAGGCACTTCGCAACCGGCTTCCAAATTTTAGGATTCTTGCATTGTGTCTCCGTAATTAACGCGAGGTACTTTTATGTCCAAGAAGCAGGAAAAAAGAAAAAAAAGAAAAAAAAAAAAAATTTTTTTTCAACCAACTAATCGTCACGGTGCGTCACATCGACAATTAGCATATCCTGGATTTTATTGTTTTCATATTATTACGCAACCTACCTACATGATTGCGTAACACCTAGTAGTACATACATACACAAAATAATATGTATGCATCCGAAATTTGTTACTCAATATGTTCCCTTAGTGCAATACTTGCCTTTTTTGAACAAGACTCTGCCAAAACACGGAAGTTCGAAGGGCGAGCGAAACGAAATACAGTCGAGGATTTGCAAGCCGTATGCACAGTTAAAATATTTTCTTTAGGTGAATTTGCAAATAGATATTTTTCGAGTGTAGATCGACGAATCTAAAATACTCGAAACTCGGCATTATCATCGAAACTGGAATGCAACAATTCTTGTGTCTCAATAATAAACACGATCGATTTTTTTTTTTTTTTCAGGGTGCGAGGATGAGATAGCGGGATCATGAAATTTCGGGAACGAAATTGCTGCATCCGATTCTTTGCATATCAGATAAAGAAAGAGAATAGCGTACAAATAGTATTTAATTTAGAAAGAAAAAAAATTTTTTTTTTTTTTTTTATCAATCAATATCCTGATAATATCTAATTTTGCATTATGCGGAGGGGAACGCTTATGAGTCACGGTCAGGCGACGGTTCAGCGCACGTCTATGTAAGTGAATGAAACCATATCAAGATCGCAAAATGAAAATATACATTTAACAAAATATGCAACATTTTTTTTTATTCAAAACTTGTATCAAACACGAACATTAGAAAATACTGGAGGATTGAATAATTACATATGACAATGAAAATGTAAATCGCCGATCCTTTGATTTACGAAAACGCATTCTTTAATCACCTACGGATGATCGCTATTCAACCTTTTTTAATTGATATCAGCAGTCTTCACTAGGGATGCGTAGGATGCATGCAATGCACCTGAAATTATGATCACTTTAATTTTTTTTTTTTTTTTTTTTTTGTTGCAATTCATTGTTTTTGCACAACATGACCTTGTGTGAATTAAATATGCGATGTGAGAGATAGTGTTCTTGTGTGACATGTGATATGAAGCCTTAAGACTAAGGTACTTTGGTTTCATTCTTAATGCAAACAGATATTTGCGATAAAAGGAAAAAACGGGTCGAGATCCTAAGCCAAGGTGGTCAGTGGGTGGGTGAACTATGCATGATGAAATCTGATCGCAAAGGCAAAAAAGAAAAGCTGACATAGAACTAGGTGGATTTATGGTGAGATCTACAATTGTGGGGCGACGTTGGAATCTTGATCGCATCCCAATACTACTTCGAAAGTACATATACAGTATAAAGTCCGTTCGTAATATGAATAATATTCCGAAGGTCAATCGTCAGTGCACCCCCCCAAAAAAAAAATAGTAATTTTTTTTTTTTTTTATAAGGTCTGTGGGTATAGTGTGTTCTATAACGGAATTCCACGGCGTGACGTATAACCCTTGATTAAAAAAGGACGTGATGGGGCCGGCCGGGTGTGACTATCGTCAGCAACTGATTGTCGCAGATAACCAAGATTTGAATTTAGGCCATGAGCCATATGGTTAACACATTGTTTTAAATTAGTATTTGTTTAGATGATAAAATTAATTCACGGCAGTGATTCGTGTACTTTGAATTAAAGATTAATGAAATGATGTTGTAATTACTCAAAGAAAAATTGGGCGTATAATCACGACGAAAAAAAGATACTCTATTGGGCTCTTATCAGTTAGCCTACTTAATAACAACTATACTATACGGAGCATGAAATATTTTCACGCTGGTTACACAGATGCCAATTAGCCAAGATGCCTATTTCTTACACGCACTGTCGCACAAGGGATCCCGGGACATCACTCGAAATTGTCACCGCTAATCCTTGTTTAATATTACACGTGACCGATATACTCTGTATACTGTGTGCGAATATACAGTGTATACAGTACATGATCGGCTACCGTCCGTACCCAGGTTTCGAATGAGCTCGTTCGCATTACATATACCATACACACGCGGCCTCATAAAAAAAGATTTTTTTTTTTTTCTTCTCCGAATTCACAAAGGAGACACCTAGGACCGACTCGAGTGTATTATACAATTGCTACGATGATTTCTCTTTGTTATGTCGCTATGCGAAAAAAAAAAAAAAATTTTTTTTATTTGTTTATTTATTATCTTTGATAACGCAAAATTATGCAAAAGTAGGGAATAAAAATTTTTCCTTTTTTCCTTTTTTCATATATCAAGTTAAAAATTTCCAAACAACAATAATTAATAATAATAATGAATTTCGAAAAAGGAAATAGCTTTAAGGAAAAAATGTTATGTAAAGTGCATTGCATATGGCAATTCTGATTAATTACTATAACATTACGTCGTCCGCGATTCGCGATAATCAATCTCGGTTACACGATGAGAGGTAAAATACAATATCTTCCTTTATTCGAGGTAGCATGAAAATTATAATGTTCACAAGTCGACCGTGAAGAACGCCCTTCGGGTATTCATTAATAGATCGGAAATTGTGGAAGGAATCTACGGCGTGAGTCGATCGGTGGGGAAACACGTTCTAAAACGCAAACCTCTCTTTTTCTCCCAAGACACGACGTGTCACGTGACAAAGATATCGGTGTCCATAAGGGAGCATCTCATTTTACACTTCAGGCGGAATATCCAGACGCGATGCGAGGTCAATAAAACTCGTTAGTGGTGACACGTCACCTTTAATCCACATTATTACGTGCAATGCTGTATGCTGTATGCCTGGTATTGGCTATCACCAATTAGGAAAATATCATTACGACGAAACATGTCATCTGTCGAATTAAAAAAAAAAAAAAAATCTTGTTCTTTTCGATATGCGTGTCTCAACATGTTTACCCCGTCTTTGTTGTAATGTCGCACGAGGGGCCTTACCCAATTAATGCCTGGTAATCATGCCACTGACAAGGAACGCGCGCACGAATAATGCGCGCAAGAATTTATCGCGACCGATAAATGATGATGGCTGGATATAGAGGACAAAGAAATATCGAGAAAATGGAAACATTGAGGGTAATGAGAATAATATATTGTTTGTTTGGCAGAATGTGGAGGTAGAATTGACCGTTCAATTAGCGCGAGGGTGACACAATGAATTGACGTGTTAGAGTAGAAAATCAAAACCTGTTGGTACAATGGGAGGATGCAGCATCGTATGTAAATGCAGGGATTTGGCGTCGCGCTGACAGGTGTCAAATGGGGTGGGTCTAATTGAAGAAAGTCAATTAGGCGATTCATCTTGGTCGCATAATTTGGGAAATCGCTCTTTGTCGAGACAATGTGAAATTTGGATCATTATTTTGACCAATCGAGTAAAACAATCCATAAAGTTTACGCACATACTTTCTGGCTAATGCGTAATACAGTGGATCGACCAACGATCCCTGTTGGAACATGGCTCTCTCGCATTCGTCATTCTCCATATCTCACCCCGGAGAAATCCCAATCTAATTTTTCGAAACCTCCTTCGAGAAATGACGATGGAAGGATGATCCATGAGAGCGATATCCATTTATGTCAACTGTCCGAACTTCCTTTCAAGATCACAGATCACAAGACTCGGTAGACCTTTGCTGTGCCACCGATTCGTCGTGATTTAAGCCTTAATTGTTAAATCTGCGCACCATCCATAATAGGTTTGCAATCATTGTACTGACAAGTTTTTGTATATCCCGGGAATAGTTGGTTTCTTCCAAAGAAAAAAAATAATAATAATAAAAATTTCCTCTTTCCAAAGCTTGACGTCCGCCGACATGTGTAATTGATTACAAATGAACAATTGGGATGCCTGTACCGGGTTCCGATTGTTTGCCCAACCTTTTGAGCGGTGTGAGAAATTTTCGTAAAATTACAGATGAATCAATAATTGAGATTTTGTGTGAATCGAAAAAAAAGAGTAACGCCAACGCTCCGAATTTAATAGGCCCGAAGCGAACGTCAACAATACGCTGGTGTCTTTTGAAATGATGGCTGTCAGAGTCACAGTCTTACACGCACAACTGTTGCCTCTCTTTTCTTTTCTTGCAACGCGCCGCGATGTCTCGTACGACAGCAACTACTCTTCTGTTTTGTTTATCTAATGATGCGATTACAATTTTTTTTTTTCAGCCTCTGTCAGGTATCTTTGTTTTCTGCGTTGTGCAATTGAGATTTCGTGAAAAAAAAAAAAAAAAAAAAAAAAATTTTTCAAAAATCTGATTCAATTGGAAAACGGTTTGTTGAAGACGGGTGTGTCGAAAATGTGATATCTGAGTTTCAACTGTTTCCCCAAGTTTCGAATTTTTCCCGAGTTTCAATTGATTATCGTAACAATGAATCATCTGTTCGAAGGAAACTTAAAATTGTGCGCCTCTTTTGATGAGGTAAGGTCGGATTAAATTCAAAGGAAAAAAAAAAAATTTTTTTCAGAACAAGGCGAAGACAATATATTATTCCCAATTTAGAAATATTAAAGCTGGAAGAATGGTACCGTAGAACACGGCCATCCCTTTTATGACCATTTGTTGATTTGGGGTGTGGCGAATTCTGAGATAATTTGACATTTTCTGCTCGACTTCTACTGGGTCTTGGCCGATATCAGAGATAAATGGTTATTGTCATCCTATATGCGGTTAAAAAATGCATCGGGCTGTCAACATTGATGTTGACTAATGCTCAACCACTTGCTTATTAAATCGCGCGAAATAATACGGATTTCAAAATGTCCTGAGTTGCGTGAGGTTAGAAAAGGTGATATCCTTGTTATCCATGGAACACGCATGAATCGGGATGAAAGGAGAAGTTGTTTCTTTTTTTTTCTCATAGTCATCGGTCGAGTACCCGATGCGAGGACGTGAGTTTTTCCGTCATTTCCGCGCATTGAAGATTGTGAAACTTTTGAACTTGAAATTTCAATGGACATTGAAGCTGCTCGTATTATGTTGAAATCTTTCGGCGAAACCATCATTGTTCTGTTCGCCCGATATGTTAAGTTTGAAAAAATCCGACGTATGACATGTTGGAATGCGAAAAACGCATTTTTAATTATTATGCAAGGACCGATTCATCACCATTCTAAAGGAATTTGAAATTCTCAATTGAAATTTGACGCCATGTTTCCCACAAATAATATTCGCCGCTATTGCAGTTGTCACGACGACGACGAACACTCCTCAACAACATCGTGTAACCGTCACACGGATTTTATCACGTGCCACGCTACATACGTTAGTTGACAGAGGGTGGGTTCAGCTAATGCTTATTGCTATTATTCGAATGATTAAAGCAAATTAAATTTAAATCAAAGTTGAGTTCATGGCTATTGCGTACGTAAACGTGGTTTTTAAAGTTCATTGGTCAATCGGTTCGACGAAGTCAATTTACTGTGTCGCTCTAAATGTGTTTACTCCATGTCTTCGAGCATGTTTATTTTGATGATTGACCAATGCAAAGGCTGAATGGTCTGGAATGTCGAGGCGAACAAAAAAAAAAACAACGAATGCGGAGATCTTCTCTGTGCCAACAATGCTGAATTAATTATAGTGCAATTTTATTAAACCTACCCTTGTCGATTCCTATGCCAGGTATATCGATCTTTGATGCTTATGAAATTAGCCATATGATGTGTAAGATCATTATACATATCCATTGTGTGCACGGGGTATCCGCACAGGAATGAGGCTTTAATGATTAGGCGAGACTTACTTTGTTCAAAAGGACGAGTCCGCCTAAGGAAAGAGCACGCATACAAACAAAAACATGGAAGAAAGGCGTGTCTTCTTACTCGAATCAATTCCCTAATTGGTAAATCCAAATAGTAGGATTAATTTATTTTGGAAATACATTTATCATTATCATCATCATTATTATTTTTATTTTTATTTTTTTTTCATGAGGTAAACGCATGTCCATTTTGAAGAAGGAAGAAAAAAAAGGTGATGAAGAACACTGAGTCGAGGAAACATTGAAGCATGGCATCATCCTTCATGCTGAAGTTGGCAAATTTCCTTTGTTATTTCCCTCGCGCAACCGAAATTCAGAAAAAAAAAAAAATTATGCCTATTCATTCTCTGGAATTAATAATAACGTTTAACGCGCATTGTCAGGATCAAACAATGAAACCTTAAAAAAGAATGTTAACTCGTCAATATCACCCCAAATTTTTTGTTAGTAACCTTAGCCAATGCAAACAAATAAGCATTCGGGCTAAAACAAAAGTTAAAATTGAAACATTGTTCAGTTGCACTCATTTTTTTTTTTTTGTTACTGGAAGAATGTGATTGGTCGATTTCATTTGCGTTTACCGTTTATCATTCTGATCGGGTGAATGTCATACAGGGTAAATTGTTGTTGCGATAACATCTTATTGTTGCATTGCGACAGTGGTACCACTGTTATGCGTCGTTTTCGTCAAGTAAGAAAAACCAGAATGACCGATGTGTGGAAGAAAAGAAGGTTTTCGGGTAGAGGAGAGAGATGAGGAAAGCGGCATGGATTATTTGGTACACGTATTGCGCGTCACAAACCGTCTAGCCGTTAACGGGTCAGCAGGTGAAAACAAGGTAAACAAAAGATCATCAGTGTTTTATTTTCACGCGAATGCCATCTAAAAACATTTATTTTTAGCAAAGGCTTTGAAACAACAGATGTTTGTGTATCTCAACGTCATTGGCGAAAGGTCAACAATGGACCCGGGAACTTACCGATTACCGAGTTGTTTCCTCCTCTTTCCAAGTACCCGACACCCCCAAAAACAAACTTTCATTACACAAAAAAAATAAAATAAAAATAAAGAAAATCCACAAACAAATAGAAAAAACAAATAAAAAAAAATAATCTTAAATTAACAAACAAATAACACGGGCTCTCTAGGCATAGGCCGAGAATGAACTTCTCTCCGTTGTTACAACACCCCTTCAGAATGAACTCTGCCTTCGCAAAGGTTGGAAGTCGTACCTACGTGGTTGTCATTTCTTGTCATGAATAAATTGTTGAATCCATTGAAACTATGCAAATTAAAATAAATTAAAATAAAGTATGTAGAAAGAATGTGAAATGAATAATGATAATAATAATAATAATAATAATAATAATAATAATAATAATAATAATAATGATAATGATAATGATAATGATAATGATAATGATAATGAAAAATGATAACAATAATAATAATAATAATAATAATGATGATGATTTTTTCTAACCCGCAATCATTCATGCTGCCACGGCGTGTCTTTATTGAGTTATTAATAAAACATTTTCAATGTGACATTGACTTTCACATGACGACCAACTCGTCTTTGTACATTATTAGTTAAAGGGCTACATTACTTAAAAAATATGAGAAATCCACTAAGCTAGTTCGTTTAATAATAATAATATTATTATTATTATTATTATTATTATTATCTTAATAATATTATTCTTACCGTAAAGTGCTGCATTCATTACCCACCTCAAATAACATTTTTTTAAGTGCATATTCTTCTAGTAGATTTTCGTGCAGCGCTGTACGATACTTATTTCTTGGACGTGGCAGCCGAGATCGGGTAGGGACGGGAAAAAAAATTGACATTCAAGTTTATACCGTGCTTAGATCGGCGACTTAAAAGCCAAGTGTATCACATCATCATCACGCATCTCCGAGAAAAATGGAATGCCTTTCGTGATAAAGAATGCAAAGGCATTCGTGGTGTAATTCTAAATCTTAATGAACGATCAACTATTAAAACGCACCCGTCCTCTATTTTAAGATAAGCGAGGTGTTCTTGTCATCGAGATGCCCCATTTGCGTCGTCCAGGGTAAGAAAGAAAAGGATTAAGCGGTCATGCAATCGCACAATCATTCGCATATATCGGATGTCTTTTTTATGAAGTCAAAAAGAATCGACCTTTTTCAATAACCCAAAGCGTAGATGTTCAACATGAACTTTTTTCTTTTTGTCGTCGGGCGGGCAAGATTTCGTGGGTCCCGCGTATACACGGACGTGGTCTCTAAATCTCACATCTCTCTTCTCCATTGTGACATGACTGACTTAGATGGATATGTGAGATACGTGATATACTCTGATTGGTCCGTGATCCCGAAAATCCCATGGATCATTCAATTTTTTCTCTAATTTTAAGAATTTTAAGTTGAGAAATCTCATGAGGTAACCACATCGAATCCGGCATGAATAAGACTATATATGATCATCAGAATGATGACGGATTAAGTAACCGTCTATATACCTTCTATAAGTTGTCACCTACTCGCAGCTACCTATTGCGCATGTGCTTACATTCTGTTTACCTACAAACAGAAGACGAACGTCTCACACACTTTAAAACACGTTATCGGAGCATCTCTCACGGCATTCCAAATGCGCATTTTTCGTTAGCGGATCGGCTAGCGGAGGTCATCGTACATCAAAACATTTCAACTAGGGATCTCTGCAGCGAAACATCTAGGGAACGCGGACATGCGGACCTGCGATTTTCGCCTCGTAAGTATGCGCATTACATATCTCATTCTTCTGTGAACGCTTTATGATGAAAAAAGTAGAATAAATGATATCCCTTAATGGTCCCATTCTCTCATGGAGTTGCCAAAAAAAAAAAAAAGAAAGAAATGTTTGATCTACAGATTCAATCCGAGATGTGATCCCTCAGAACGAACATTTGATGGTCCACTCGTGTTGCGCTTAAATGTTTTGATCATGCTATTCTTTTCAATGTGTATGCCTTGATGTTTATTCATCGAAAGGCAGGGTGGAAATGTGCCTTTGGTTGTTTGGTATGACCATTATGTTTACGTTTTACAAATAATAACAACACAGTAATTGCGTAATTAGGTAACCAGAGATGTCGGAAATTTTTACCATTATTATGAAACTTCCGTAAATAGTCACAATAATAGATTTTCCATTGAGGATAGATACTAATGCCACATAAAAGATGGTGGTTCGGGGAAGACACTATGACGAAGCGACATTCTGAACAAGAAAAATGGACTCGAGAAATCACGTCAGAAGATTTGTCCCGATACAATGTTTACGCCAATTGCTTTCGCAGGAGAATTGCATGCAAAGGACGGAATGCGATTAGAAAGTAAACAGACACGCGTGCGCATTTAAGACAAACGCACACAATGCGACATGACCGAATTAATAAACAAGCAAACATGAAAGCAAATTTGCGTGTGACCCCTTTGATGATTTCCCATCGGTCTTTCATTCCTTTGTTTCAATGTTAACTTTGCTTTCAGGGTGTCTCCCAAAGATCCAATCCATGTGACACAGCTCTGGTATTGGAAGGTGTGAAAACTAACAACAAAGGTTACTGTAATCCAACGAATGAGATTTTGGTTGACCGAGGAGAGCAAGTGAGGAACATTGAACGAGGAATTCCGCATCGAGGTACTGTGATGTTTCACAGACCTTCGAACTCGATAGGTGGGTTTGGCTTTATGCTTGAAGGGTCGAGTAAAAGGAAAGATCGCGACGCCAAGCCTTGTTGGATGAAACTAAAACAAATATATTAGGATATTCAATGATCAAATATTTTAAGGAGAACCTAATTTCCAATATAATATTGGTTGTCGACATGTATAACCCTCTTTATAGAAGATAGGTGCGTTCATTTAATTCAAACCTGTATTTTCGTGATTGATCTGCTTGAGTGTTGTCGAATGGATTTTACAATGAGCCGAATAGAAACAGATGGTGCGGACTGGTGGCACAAGGATCGAGTCGATTGACATTCTACCGGGGACCGATCGAGTATTATTAAGGAAGAAGGATGTAACACACCTCATCTCATAGATGTTCTCATACAGGGATGCTCTACGTTACTGAGAATTTGAAAAGAAATAGAGAGTCCAAATAAAGAATTTAGAAGGAAAGAAGATTTGGTGATATCATCCGACCACGGAAATGTGACGACGGTACGGTTAGAGTGAAACACTCCGGATCGCCGATCGCCGAACACAAAAGGCTTATGTAAAAAAAAAAAAAAAAATTTTTTTTTTTTTGTTAACACAAATTGCATGAAACATTAATAAACATAATAACATAATGATTTACATCATTGTTCTCATTGTTTTTTTTTACGTGTCACATGCGTGCGTTTTACGATGCATGTTATATTTCCATATGTTCGCATTATACGTGACCTATTATTTCGAAAAATTGTTGTAAGCATAATGCATCACAATTGCCATATGGCATTCATCTTACCACGAAGTGAAGTGAATATTTCAAGTTAAGGTTTTGATACCTTTAAAGCATAATAGCAACAACAATAAACAAAAAACGATTAAACTTTGGCATTTCCGGCCTTTGGCAAACAAGGGAAGCACATTTAGAAAAAAAAAACAATAATAAAGTTCTTGGGGACAAATATTATTCGCTGTTTCATCTCGCCCATTTCCACAAACCGTTTCCTTGTTGTCATTTTTAGTAAATTGTGCATTATGTACTTCGTCAATGTCACATGCACAATAAAACCTACTTTGAAGAAGGGTGATTGTTCTTTTATTCCGTCTCGATTCTTTCGACAATGTTATGATCGAGCGTCGAGTTGGTTTTATGGTTCTCTTGTTTGCTAACAATTTCTGACAAGTTAGGTGTGTCACCTTATTGGTTTAACCATACGATCGTTACTCAGGGATGTGTTGATGTGTGTGATAATGATTCCTTGGGTGCAGCAATAATTTCACTTTCGCTGTGTGAAATTTACTCGGGGTTTTTTTGTTACCCGAAGGACATAATACTTGAACACTCGGTATAATCCACAACTCCCATGGGACATTCAAATTCTTTGCATTTTTTTTTTTTTTTTTTTTTTTTTTTTTTCTAATAGTCGCAATGTGATTCACTTGTGTGATTCCCTTGGGAAGATCTACAAACCTGCGTCTTTGTATCAATAAACTCCGATTACACGAAAGAGATTTCTTTGTTGGATAAAAACAAAAATAAGTTAAACGTAGTACACCAAATTTTTAATATGTTGTGGTGATACAATCTGTATACATTAGTAATGGCATCAGAAGTTTGCAGTCTATTAAACTCAAAATACAGCCGTTTTCCGTATTTGCCGACTAACCAAAAAAAAAAAAAATTTTTTTCTCGCTTTTTTTTTTTAATCAAATCTCAATTCGGTTTCATTCATTCCATCATGAATAGCGTGATTTAATAAATCAACCAAATCTAAATCAATATCTCTTTTTCTTCACAACTTCCCAAATGTATGCGCACCGTTGTGATTCCTCTTTTTTGTTTCCAATTCTGCAGATGATTAAACCTTAACACCAATACAAAGTCAATTTTTTCCGAGATTTACCGCGTTTCTCAACAAACATTCATCTATTTACTGCAGCTTCCATCCACATTACCCATGTCGTGCTCCCACAGAGGCGAAAAAGGTACTATTTTGTGATAGCGATAGAGATAAGTGATATGGTTAAATATGATTTTAATATCGCTTGGTGAGTTACACGACATGATAGCATCATTGGTGATTGCGTTACAAGGGGGTTCGGAATATTCATCTTAATCGCTGGTATTCGAATAAGCCTAAATCAGGAAACCTTACCATCGTGCGTGTGACCCTTGGAGATATTGCAATACCGCAGTGATCACACTGGATATTCGTTCGTTTTCTTTTCTTTTTTTTTTTTTTAATTGACCCCTTTTTTTTTTCTGTGAACTTCGTGCTAATTAGCTTTCCCAATAACAATGACAAGATCTTTGTGGTAAGGGAAAAAATAAAGATTGCACAACTTGAACTTATCTTAATGCTGTTGGACCAATAAGTATAGAGACAATCTCCAATAATTCATTCCTGGAGTACAGAATTTCAAATTGTAACGCCGATTAAATCATCAATAAACACATGTAAGTAAATATACGCGTAATCATTATTTTCCTCCACACCATCTCAAAAAAAAAAAATAATAAAATAGCAGATTCGCACACACAAACTCCGCACCCGGTCCGTTCGTCGTAAATCTCACTCGATCACACTTCCATCACACCTCCAATCGAGAAAACTTAATAGGCATTATTTTGGAAATGAAGGAATTTAAAAATAACCAATTTTATGAAACAGGATCATTTACTGTATCTCCACCTTGTCGTACACGCTTTTCGTAGAGCAAATAAAAATAAAAATAAAATAGAAAGCACAACACAAATTTTCTTTTTTATGCGTGAACTACATTTTGAGAACTCACAAACATTAAGGCATAGACGTTTCGTCATAGACCATTCTAGATACCGTCAGAAGTTTCCTTTGTAATTATCACAGGCGTTTCACATTTGGAAACCCATTGTTTGGTGATGAACGAGTGAATACACAACTTATGATGTCACAGGGAGGCAGGAGAATTTGTATGTCTCAAACTGGACTCATTCAGAAGTTTCGCCCTCGTTTCAATGTCCAATCAAGGGACGTACGTGCACTTCTCACAAACCCCGAGTAGAGGATCAATCACACACAACGAAAAGTGTGTGTGCCGAACCATGAAAACCAAGAATCCTGGTCATTTGCGATGCGCAAAAAGTTGAGTACGTTTGTTGCGATGTATTCACATGTCAGCTGATGGGTTAATGCTAGCATACATTGTTGGTTCGCCAAAAAAAGTTCCGCTAATTCAGTTTCAGAACCTAACACTTTGTCTATGCACAATTAAGTGCAAAGACCACCGAAAAAATCAATTGCAATTATGCCTGATTTCATATTTTCACGAGATTCTGTTCCGAAATGGTTTGTTTCTTTTTCTTTTAAATGCGTATGGCTTAAATTGCCATACTCACTTCTCTCGTATATACCCTACAGCTGTTTGTAAACAAACCGTTTAGCGCAAGATCAATATGCCAAAAAAGAAACAATCGATGAATTCGTGTAAATAACCATAATTTTCTCTCATCTGCTCGTTAGCCTACGCTTCCTGCCCGAATCTTCAGAAAAATAAACAAATGAAAAAAATTAAGGAAAAAAATTAAAAACAGAGCATGAAAATTAATGATAATGATACCTTAAACGATATTCTTTCAAGATGCGCTGTTTCCTCAGACCTTGTCTCACGGTGCACGCATGTTATCTCAAGAAGAAGTTAATATTCTACGTTTGGTTGTTTATGTAAGTTCGGCCAGGTCACGTCTAGGAAACAATTTGTCTGCATCAGACGCTACACTTTCAGGCATCCCATTCGTTATCATTGTGTCCATCTCACATTTATGTTTGTGTTAGTCACTCCCTTATTTCTGCATGACCAATAAAGATCCTGCATGTGTAAACATTTCGAACAATGGGAACTTTTCCAAGCTACCATATAATACGCAAACAAATAAACTCTATCTTATGAAAAAACTGCTCTCAAACATATCATTATAATTGGGCGAGGTGTTGGGCGATGTTTAGGGAACAAAACTTTGATCATTAGAACTGGATGGTGAGTACGATAACCGGATATAACATCTTAAACAGGGTCACATTATCACCAAACTTTACCATACCACGACGAGAGCTTAAATGTAATGATGGTTTATTTACCATCGCCCCTTTTTCAATTAAGAAAGAATCTTTATTAAGCATAATTCCCATATGATACGATTATTGCCTGTTTGCTTGTTTGCTTGTTTTCTACATGAGTTTAATTAGGAAACCGTTATTCACACAGATTCTCACCCCGGGCGCTCTTCTCGTGCACGCTGTTCCGAGGTCAAATCCCGGAATCCAGTTCGGCAAAACGTTCCGCGTGTCACTTTTCATTGGTGTTGATAATCAGGGTCAAACGGGTTGAACGGAGTTCGGAAATTAATCTCACATCAATACACCCATAGATGTCATACTGGTTGTCATACTTGGGGTTGTACGTAATAGGCACAAAGAATTTAATATTTAGTATTTGGAAAATTTTCCTGTTTGGCTGAGATATTTACGTAAATTTTAATCTTTCCAATGTAAGCAGTTCATATGGTGAATGGAATTGAATGTTTCTCTCATGAGTTGCTGCCCATTCTGATACTTTTTTGTTTGGGGCTGCTTAAATCCAGGACCGTTGGGCATCCGAGATCGCGCAATATGATCTCTATCAGAAGTTAATTGCAAAATGAATGTCTCAATTCGCAAAGCTCATCGACACCACAGGACCAGTATTGCGTAGCATTCATCATAGAAACATAATCCGGACGTATAGTGCAAGAAACTCCTATGACATAATGTTACATATTCTTTCTGTGCCATAACATTGTACATTAGCATTGTTGCCTTAAACGTGCGTCATAGAAACACAGAATGATCTGATAGGTGCCTAACCTCAAAGCCATCGACCGCAGAAATCGAAATACTTTTTGTTCCACCAAAGAAATCACCACGAACTCCTGCTTTTTTTTAATGTCAACCCTTCAAAATCCCTATTAGGTCACGTGCCCGGTGATTATAGGCAGGAACGGCTGAAAATATTAGTAAGAACGGACAACTTGCATTTTTTTTTTTAAAGCCCATTCCATTTTCGGAAAGCATGAGAATTTCGTTAGCTTAAAAGAATAATTCATACAAAGTAATCAGTATTAGTAATCCATTGTGTATTAACAATAATAATACACAAAACCTAACGTAATTTCATGAATGTGACATGGAGGACTCTTTTACGTAGCCATTGTCGAATCGGGGCCCCAAGTTTCTGCGCCCGAGGCTTAAACATCACTTTGAGAGAAAAGGGCTGATTATTAACCGGGTTTCAATAGGGATGAACCACACTTACGACATTCTTCCAACCTTTGCTCAAGAGTTAAGGCTCACTGAAACGAGGCTAGGCATTGTGAACTTCGTGCGTTTAGCGTCAAATGATCGACATAATAATGTTAACACGAAATACTTGCCTCACCATTACCTAGAAATTCCCGTAACAAGTTTGATTACCGAGAATTCACACCAACCATATGAAAATCCTCTCGGACCCTGATCCCGATTCGGAATTTTACTTACGACCTGAGTCCGACCGGAGTAGCAACAAACAAATTTTCTTGATTTAATTGGTCAAGATCTTCATCTGCCAGTCTAAACTTGGAATGTTTCATGACAAGTATTATTACAATAAGATTGTTGCATTAAATTCTTTCGTTTTTATAACGTCAACTTTTTACATTAAAGGCACTCGAACCATTAAATTTACATTTTTAGACGTGGAATAAAAAAAATTTTTAAGAGGATTTACGAGTTGATGATTTTATTTTTAAATTTTGCCGTTAAAATACTTATACTGTATATACTAAAGTTTTTTAAAAAAAAAAAGAGTTTTTTTTTTCGAAAAAGGGTTTAAATTTATTATTGATTAAAATAAGAAAAAGAGTAAAAGGAAAAATATATATATATTTGTATGAAAATATATACATATATATATTCGTATGAAAATATATATGTATATTCGTATAAATTATGGTAAATAACAAAAATAATAAATAAATGTGCTATAAAGTTTAAGCAAAAAAATTATTGTAACAAAAAATTTGACAAAAGTTACAAATCCAGTATTGAAATTTGATAAATATTCAAAAAGTTTAACAAATTTCATGAAATTTATTAGAAAATTACAAAATCAATTGATTAAATTATTTGTCACTTTTTTCTTCCTTCTTTTCCACTTATTTTTCTTTTCTTTTTAAAGATTTTGACTTGATTTTTTTAAACCTAACCTCAATTGGTTTTATCTTACCAAATGTTTTTCAAAATTTTTTGCTTTTTTCTTCAAACCTAATTGCTTCTCAAATTTCATCTATTTATATATTTTACCCAATTTGTTTCTTACTCTTTAAATATATTAATGATTCCTTATCAATAATTTTTTGTCTTTTGAATTTAACTATCAATTTTTTATTCTTTTCTATCTTTTTTTCTTGTTCACTTCTGAAATATTTTTCAAACTGTATATTCAATTTGACAAGCCTTATAGTGATATCATATCATAGAAATATGAATCATTATAATATTGTTTATGAGTTAGCTGGAACACTTGAATCAATTTTAAATATTTATTCAAATATTTTAACAAATCTTTTAACTATAAATAATTATAATTAATATTGTAATTATTCAGCATAAAATATTTTGTCAAAAAATATCTCTTTAGAATATAAATGACAATTATATACATTTATTCTTTTTTTAGTAGGGTTCCCCAAATCAGTCTCATTTTCTTTAAGTGAATAAACCTTTGTTTATATAATTATATCAGTTAATTCATTCTGATATTTAACAACTTTTTTAGACCTTCATTCAATAAGCAACTGTGGATTTTTAATTTTTTATACTCTTTTCTTAATTATTCATTAAAAATTAATACTTAAAGGTAGTATAAATATAGAATATTATTAATTTTACTTTATTTAATCAACTATTTGTATATAAGTAATGATTGTTTACTTCTAGTTTTTCAGTTTTTGCCTTCTTATATCTTCCTCTTTGATAGTGATATAAAGTATCTAACCATTTGTTTATTTGCTTTTGTAAGAGATTAAAATATAAGACTATGGATTTTATTAATTTGAATATCAACTTTTATAATATTTTTTTATTCAAATTACTTAAAAAAACTTTGTTTAACCTCAGTTTATATTTATTAGAAATAATTTTCATTAATGTTTTCATTTTCACTCTCACTTTTTCTAGTTTTGTTTCATCTTTGATAACTGGTTTTATCAGTTTTACCTCTTTACTACTTTTCCTAGATTAAATTCTTTGATATTTTTTTAAACTTGACAAACTTTCAAATTCTGATATATCAACTACTTGAAATTCTATAACTATATGGAATTAAGTTCAGGCTCTATAGATTTGAGCAGATCAATTTCCTTTCTTAAACCTTCTATTTTATTTTTTTGTTAAATTGATTCTTAAAAAAATTTGTTATTAATATATTCTATTAGATCTAATTGTTTTAAAAATCCAATATTTTCTAATTTTTTAATTCACATGTATAATTCTTTATTTTTAAATAAATCAGTTGATTAATAAAGATAAATTTTAATAATTTGACAATAATTTAATTCTAACCTTTTTCAATATCCTTACTGGGTTGAGTTTCAGGTAGCAATTCAACTTTTAGTATTGATATTTGTACAACTTCAGATATCAATATTTTAGGTAATGTAATAGATGATATTTTTCTAAGTAATTTGATTGTTCTGGTAGGGATTAAAGATTTAACATTAAATATTATTAAATTAACTGTTGCTATTTCTGATATAGTTAATATGAAGAAAGTTTGCAATAGTTGAAAAGATTGTAAAGATTGTGAAGATGAAGATAGCTGTTTTCTATAAAAAATATATCTAGTTTATTTTTTTATTTAACATTTTAGATATATTAATAAAAAAATATTAAATTAATAAAGGATTATTTAAATAAAATTATTCACATTAAAAACTCTTTTCACTAATTCTCTGACATCACAAAAAAGATGTTTATAAGAAGTTTTGCTACTTTTATACTAATAGAGTCTTATTATTTTCTTTAAATCAACTCAAAGAGTTTTCTCAAAACTCCCTTATCTTTCTTCTCTCTTGTCTACAATATTCTTTGAACAAACTAGATTCTTGTGGCCTGCAAAGTTCAACTCTTACCTTTACTATCTATGGCAAGAAAGTTCCTAAAGGGAAAAGAACTAATAGCAAAGTACATCTTACCTCTTAGCTATAGTGGAGATAACAGAGGTTATGATCCAATCAAAGGACTCACTCTTCTACTTTTCAACTGATGTTGTGACCTTTTAAGCTACTTTTTTTATGGCTTTCTGAGGAATTTTGCCTATCTCAACTTGATCCTGAAATTTTGGGTAGTATGGATCTTGCCAATTCCGATTAACTGATATAAAACATATTAGACAAGATTGATAAACAAGCTCCTATTGACTACCTTACATGTTTGAATGTATTTCTTTAGCTCCATAAGAACCTGGGTTCATTATAAATCATATGATTTGATGAAGATGAATATAAACTATGGTATCAATATATCTTTGGATATAAGAAAGAATTCATCTAATCCTAGTAAAGGTCACAAGATACTCGATTAAAGCCAGAGTCACCTATATCTTGATTGTATGTCAGATAGGTTTCAACCTCTGCTACCTGGAAAAGTTTAAATCAGAGAAAACATGGAGCTATCAGAAATACTCAGTAAGAAATATTATATATAAAGCAATCTAAGAAGTTTTTATCCTATCTTCAAAAAATCATAAGCTAAAAGACTGAAAGGTTAACTCCATTTCATCAATTAAAACTTGAATCCAAAAATATCAGTAGTGACATACAAGCCAGCCGGAATATTTGAAAGATCCTTGTTAATCATTAGTACCAATATCCACCAGTAGGGTATGTTGATTGCAAAGCTAGATGCTATCCTTCTTATAAGGAATTAAATCTGAAATAAGATACACAGATAGGTAAGTATATCTATATTTAGATAGAAATGAATTTAATTGATAATATACTGAAAGACTTTCAAGTTAATTATATGAACACCAATATACCATCTGGATTTTCTTGATTACTTCCTTTCATAAGCCTTAAAACTATAAAGTCTTTCTTGTTGACCTTCACTTTATCTCTATAAAGACTTAATAGAAATTTTTCTCTCAAATCTCTTCACAGGAGAAACTAAAACAAGACAGGCATATGTTAAGAAACAGGATCAGTATACTGCACATTATTGTCTAATTTTTCATTTTTATTTTCATTTTATGACACCGGCATGCTCTAGAGATACTGATTTTTCTTTGGTAAAAGAAAGAACAATAGTCTCAAAGTAGCTTTAAAAATAACTTTAGTTTATTGTTATTTTTATTAATTCCAAATATACATTTTTATATTTGCATTTTGCATAATGTACTTTTGTAATTTGAAAAGCAATAAAGTTAGACATGAGCCTGTCATTAAAAAAAAAAAAAAAAAAAAAAAATTATTCATATTGTTTTAATATTTAGGATAATATATAATATTATACTATTCATTAATCTATAGATCAGTAATACAGTAGATGCACTCCCAGGTTACTATTCATGAATTACTAGTTTAATTCTACTAAAGAACAGTTTTGCAATATAGATTACATTGTATAAGAATTTATGTTAATCAGTTATATGTATATTTGAACATAATCAACCTATAGAAATCCATTATTCAACTATGGTGTAATAAAACAGGTCACACAGATCCTAATCAGTTTTAGAATTAGGAAAAAGAGAAAATCCTTACTATCTAGAATATATAAAAACATCGAAAGAAAGCCAGGAATTAATTCTGATTGATCCATGTCTTCAACAGAAAATGTGAACATTTGTCTTTTCTTGAAAAACATCTTAATGAGAAATTTGAAAAACTTTAGTCATTTGTACTAATTGAAAATATAATAGGCCATAACAAACTTAAATTAATGGGAGATCCTATGGATCATGAAACTTATAACTACCAGAGAAGATAGCTTGTAATAAGACTGATGATTAGTGTTAACATCATGATAGGAACTATAGTAAATAAATGCATTTGAAAAAGACTTAAGATCTTGTTTGATCAAGAAATATCTCCTATAGGCTATACCTGAAAAGCAATTAAAAATGGTTGCAATAGGAGACTAAATGTTACTTGCACAGTATACCATTGAACTGCCTGAATATTAATATATAACTGTTATATAGGAAAAAGTCAAGATTAAGACCAGTCATCTGAGGACTATACATAGTAAGGATTATCTATAATACCCATCCATATTAAATAACAAATAAGACTATACTAAGGAACCAACTCACAAGTCCCTTGAAAATTAAATAAGAAGTCTGTAGTGGATCTTTGGAATGCTACAAATATGGATAAAACAGAACAACTAACAAAAATAATATCATTATGTGATAAATTGATAGACCTGACTAGAAATAGGTAGTTTAAAAAATTATATGAATTGCTTATATAATCTAAAAAATGTAATACTGATACCTCAATAAAGATTTATCCATTAGTTAGACTTGTTAAAAAAATAAAAAAAATAATATTATACTATTATTCATTATATTATATTATAATTTGAAGTTATATACTATATTATACTATATATTATTTGTCATATTATATTTTATTATACTACAATTCAAAGCTATTTAATATACAGTATAATCTCAACTTTATCACTTTATATTACTATTTACTAATTTTCAAAAATATCAAAAAAACATTCAATTTTAGCTTTATTTAATTAAAATTTAAGAAAAAATCCTAAAAAAGTAAAAATTACTTGTAACTGTAGTAAATACAATAAGTCACATGTTAAATCATAAACAGAATTTTCCCATAAATATTAAAAAACTAAAAGCAAATATTTGACAAATAAAAAATTTATATTTTACCATAAAATAAGAAATATTTTATTAAGTTGAATTATATTATTAAGCAATAATTAATAAAATCCAAAGATTGAATAATGCAAGTTCTAAAAATAATAAATCTAAATTGATAATGATAAAGAAATAGATAATATATTCAAAAATTATTTGACTTCAAAATATAAATTTTTATCAAATTCTAGTAAATTTTTAGATAGTCATTTTACTGTATATAGATTTTGTTATAAATTATAAACTATAGAATTTGATTTAATTTATCGAATAATACAACAGATGTACTGCTAAAATTTATAAAATTGGTGCTAATTAAAATTGATAACAAAGAATTAAAGCTCATTTATGGATCTTTGTATGCTACCAACAATATATTTGAATTATTAGACCAGTTTATTAGTTTTGTGACATATTAAAGATATTACAAATTGTATAGATTAAATGATATTCTTAGTTTCAAAAAAAACAATTAACTATTAATTATGAAATGTGCTTATAATAAAATTCCTAATTTGACAATAAAACAAAGAAGAACTTATAATTCTTTACTATTTACATAATCAAAATTATTAAATAAAAATATAATTAATTGACTTAATTAATTTTTCCATATTCCATTATTTGATATCAATTGTATGAATATATAAAAATCATAATTTTGAATCTAATCTTTAGTATTGGGTAAATCAATTAAGCATTGACAAACTTTTATGCTATATCTATGATAGTAATATTTAGAAAACTTTAAAAATAAAAATTCAAAATTATTTTTTAGCAAAGAGATAATTAATTCACTTTTAGAATTGATACTAAATATTGATTGGTTTCAATTCTTTGATAATAAAGAATATAGTATTAGAGTTATACTGTATAAGTAATTATTATAAATTTGTCATATAAAATATGATTTAAGTATGAAAATATGTTAATAATACTCTTTCCGCTGATCCTCTGACTATATACAAAAAAGATGTTAGCAAGAAGTTTTATATTTCTTTGCTAATAAAGTCTTTATACTTTTATTAAAACAACTTGAAGCTTGTCTTCAAGTATCCCTCCTACCCTTCCTTACTTATTTATAAACTCCTTTGAATAAAAACTTGAGTATTTAGTGGCCTGAAAAGATCCAAATATACACTTCCTCTACTAAGGGCAAGAATATTCTAGGAAGTAAAAGGACTGACAAGTGGAGTGTCACCTTACAGAGCTAGAAGCGACAAGAAATAGAGGTTTTGTTGGCAGGGGAAGGCCTATCACTCACCTTCTCATATATTGTCTTGTATCCTCTTAAAGTGTCTACTGTTTTTCATGGTTTTCTTGAGGATTTTACCTATCTCAGTTTGATCTGAATTTCTGGTAGCACAACATTACCTAGTATCTGATTGGCTAATACAAAACACGTCAGTAGCTAAATATAAACAAGCTTCTATTGATCACTTTATGTGTTCTGATAATATCATTGGTGATTAAAAGAGAAATCAAGGGTACAAACTCCTCCACTCCTCTAAATGAAGTTTAACTGAAGCAAAGAAATCATGAGGCCATTAGGATAGGCACTAAATTCCTTAGGTGGTAAAAAGGTGATTATTTGTTCAAGCCAAGACCTTCAACTTCTTATCATCCCAGTCAGACAAAGTATGTGAAGGAGGTTATTTCCTTATCCCGGTCAAGCTGTAAAACTGAAAAGCAGAGGAATGTAAAATGCTGCTCTTTTCTAGGATTAAGAATGTATTTTCCCAGATGTTGTGTAATGATATTGCAATCAAGATGAACACCAGTAAAATTCCTTTAACTAGGTATGGCTGCTGGAAGATATTGAAAGTTACCCAACAAGATTGAAAAGCCATATAAGAACCTGGGATCCACCATTAGCCG
Source organism: Acaulospora colombiana (assembly GCA_910592055.1). Classification (NCBI taxonomy): domain Eukaryota; kingdom Fungi; phylum Glomeromycota; class Glomeromycetes; order Diversisporales; family Acaulosporaceae; genus Acaulospora; species Acaulospora colombiana. Next base: position 26,543 of record CAJVPT010000440.1, read on the forward strand.
TCTTCTTTTGTGCAGGTGAATACAAAATCAAGACCAAAAAAAAGAAAGTGTTGAGCAAGATATTGGATCCAAGTAGGTGATAAGTACCTCAGACAGTTACAAAAAAATAATTAAGAGCACGGATGGATAAGTTCCTCAGATAGTTAGGAAGAAGAAGAATATTTCAGAAGAGTTGGCTCCTAATAAAAAGAGGTTTTTTAGCTGAGGTCCTTTGGAGGACATGGAGTACTTTATTTTTTTTTTTTTTTTTTTTTATTTTCATGTAAGTGCGTTTGCATATTTTTAGTTATTCCCCTTTCCTTTTATTTTTCCTTTCCCCTTTTGTAGTTTCTCGAATTCAGTTCCTTGAAGAATAATAAATAGTGACAACCTGCTGGCAATGATGGATAAGTTAGAAGGGTTTTTACCCAAAACTTAGTTCAGAGCAAAATATTGTTCCCAAGGTTATACTTAGAGGCTAAGTTCTTTTGAGAATTAAAAGCCATTGACAAGTGTGTCAGTATAAGATTTTAGTTTAGTCATGATGCAATTGCTCTATGTATCTCTATTAGTTTTTATATAATTATAAACACACAGTACTGGTCTGATCATGGGTATAAAAAAAAAAAATGAAAATATGTTAATTTTTGATATATTACCAGGTTCTAATAAATCAAGTTTATATTAAATAAATTATTAACTTTCTCCAATTATTGATAAATTAATGCAACTATAGTAAGAAATAAAGTTCAATTCAACTGTTGAAAATAAAAAGAAAAAAATAATTTGAGTGACCTTAATTTTAATTTTATATGATATTTCTACAATATGAAAAGTATATAGTAGTGTTTATAATTTTGATCCAAATCTGATTGATTAGTGAATCGAATACAAATTGGATCAAATCAAATTTCAAAATTTTTAATCTGATTAGATTCAAATCAAATCAAATTTTAAATTTACAAAATTATTGGATTCAAATCAGATTTGGATCAAACCCAATATATTTCAAATCAAATATATATCAATCCACATAAATTGTTATATAATTATTTAATTTTATTTAAATCAAACTATCTAGGAAATTAAAATCAAATTATCTAGAAAATAAAAATCAAACTATCTAGAAAATTATAATAGTTTTTTTTTTTAAAAAAAATAATATAAAAGGCAAGTTAAAAAAAATTCAATACTTGCTTTTCTTAAGGATTTTTTAATCATTTCTTTGCAATATTATAGTTTTACTACTTGATTACTTTCATCATATCCTTTGCTTTGCTAATTTATTTCTTATAAAATGGAATATGAAAACTCTTTTGATAGCATACAATTTGTATACAATGAAAGTAGCAGTTTAACTACCATAACAATATCAATATTGAAAATGTCAATACAAGCAATTTATTAGAATCAGCCTCAATTACCTCAACAATTTCTAAAAGTAAAGTATAGGAACATCTTACAAGAAGTGCAAGTTTTAAAGAGAACAAAAAGGTTACCTGTAAATATTGCAGAATGATATATACTTGTAGTGGAGATATTATTTCTAATCTAATGAGACATTTTGAAAAAACCCATTCAACAAAATTAAATATAATAATTGATAATATTGAAATTACCAATTTTTTAAAACAAAAGTAATTTCAAATAATTTTTAAATTTTTAAAAAAAATATTATTAATTTTTTGCATTTATATATAGTGGATATATGATTCAACAAAAATGAAAAAAAACTTATTCAATAGATCATTATCAACCAGTAATCTTTTACAGTTGTACAAGAAACAGCTTTCCTTGCTTTTATACAAATATTAGCACCAGATACAAAAATACTATCAGTTACTTTTATTAAGATCTGTATAATGGACTTTTATTTAAATAATCAAGTAAAAATTCAAAAGATGTCGCAAGAAATAGAAATTTATATTTCATTTATACTTGATATTTGGATATCAGTTTCAATGAAAACATTTTTAAGCATAACTGCCTATTTTATTGATAAAGATTGAAAAATATAGAGTATAATAATAGACTTTATACAGTTGTGGAGTACCCATTTAAGTGAAAGTATTAAAGAAATATTTTTATCATGTTTAAGGAAATTTATGATTCAAATGAAGATAAATTTATATATATATTTAAAATAAATATAATATAAAACTAAAACAGTTTATTTAATTTTAAAAATTCTGGGAATTATAACCAATAATACTACAAATAATGTTGTATTCACTAAATTGATAGAAGAGTGGAGTAAAACTCAAGCAATATCTTTTATTGTAACAAAAAACCATTTATGATGTTTTGTGCATTTTATTAATTTAAGTATATAAGAAACTTTAAATATATTAGGAAAAAATCTAAAACAAGTAAGCTTATACAATATATATAGTATATAGTTTTTTATATTAACTAATTTATTTATATATAGTTATGAAAACTGGTTGTAAAAATATAATCATATCTTATCAGTTAAAAAAATTAAATAATGCTTGCAAAAAAATCAGCAAATAGAAACTTTAAAATCTATTTTAGATATAGAAACTTAATAGAATTCAACATATAACATGGTTGCACATGCTATACAGCTAAAAACAATATGTTTATCTCTCATTATTTAACATTTATTTAATATAATTTAAACAGTTTACTATATATTTATAGGCAATTGAATACCTTATAATGTCAAGCCAAGAATTAAAAAACTATATATTTATAAATAGTGATTGGAATGTGTTTAAACAAATAATGAAATTTCTCAAGTATTTTCATAAAGCAATTACAATATTATCAGTATCAACATATCCAATATTTTTTATTACAATTCTATTATATAAATTTTAATTGACCATTTGAAAGATACCATTGACAATGATAGGATTATTTGAACATTAAAGAAGTAGCAAAAATATGTCAAAATAAAATTTTAACATACTACAACAAAACAAATAAAATTTATACACTGGCAATTGTTTTAGATCCACAATTTAAAATAAAATATTTTGTTGAAAATGGCTGAGAAAATTTAATTAAAGAGATAAAAAAAGTGTAAATATATTTATTGTATTTATGTTTACTTGTAATATAACTTGATAATACTAATATTTTTTATTTTCTAGTGTTAATAATATTTTTCAAGAATATGAAGAATTAAATTCAAAAACTATAGAAGCTACTGAAACAAGAGAGATATATAATAATATTAGGGCAAAATTATTCAAGCAATGGTATATAGAAAATCAAAATAAATTATAGCTATATTTTTTATTACCTCGAATAACAAAAGAACAGATATTTAAAATGGTAGAAAATAAATAAACAGCAATTTTCACATTTGGCATGTATTGCATATGATTACTTAGTAATACCTACAACTAATATACCTATAGAACAGGTTTTTTCGATTAGTAAAAATTTAATTACTAATAAAAAAAACCAGCTTTTAGATAAAATAGTAAGGGCATACATGTGTTTAAAGTTATGATGGCAAGGGCCTCTAGCAAGCAGTGATTAAAATTTTACTTGATATGTAAATTTTAATACTATTTATATATAAATAGCATTTAATAAAAACCTTACTGGCTTTAATTATAGTTATTAAAATTATATTTATTAGAGTTTAAAAATAGAATTGCTTTATTGAAGAAGCAATTGTTAAAACAGATAATTTCAAAACAGGTATTGTT
>CAJVPT010000441.1:0-30186 GCA_910592055.1 Acaulospora colombiana
TAAATAGATAAAAATGAAAATAGAATGAAGATCATGACTAAAAATAACTATCCAATGGTATTAGAGGCTATTTTTATCATACTTTTCTCTTCTTAAAAGGTAAAGTTCTCTAAGTCAAGTTTCCTTACATAAGGAATAAAATTATTTCAGTAAATTTCATTAGACATCCCAAATAAATAGTTCATAGACAAGAACTTTGTTCAATAGAATTGATTTGAATTACCTTGGAAGATTTTATAGAGGTGCTTAGCTGTGCAATAATAGTGGTGAGAATTTTAAAGTGTATTTTTCTAGAGGTATTGTTGCCACAATTGTTTGGATCCTGGATAGTATTCAATAGTTCTTCCAAATAGTATAAATTGATCAGAGTAGCTATATGATCAGATTGTTGTATGTGTTGCTTGATTTTCAAAAGAGTATTTTTGGATACTGTCCTTCACTGGGGTAATGGGGTTATATGGGAGTTCATGTATTATCCAGAATGGATAACATGTCCATTTTGAGTAAGTCCAGTTTTCTTGTAACTGATTGTTGGCAACTAAGTTTGGACATTTTTTATAGGAATTTTCCCATATAGATATTCCTTAAATATATTTTAAGGTTGTACTATTGATGATTAATTTAACTCAATTTAGTTTGATATAATGGCTTGTTCAACTAATCATCAGTTCCTATTTAATATTAAATAGATAGGCTTGATGAATGGTTCATACTAATTCCCATATTCCATATCTCAATTTCCTTAAAAATGCCTCGTGTCAACAGACTTAAGCATACTATTGAACATTCTAATTCAGTAGTTGGTTGCATCATATTGGTGCAAGAGAAAATGAAATTCTTTGGTCAGGCTTTACTTTGCTATTATTGTTCAGAATATAAAAAAGAATTGGCCACCCTTTAGACTAAACTTTTCATACTTCATGAGCAATTTAGAGCTCAAAGAGATACCTTGTAATGACTTTATCTTTGTAGTCAAAAAGCTATGGTCTAATATCAGCAATAAATAACTTTATTTCTTCAAGTAAACTCAAGACAGTTGGCTTTGGAGCTTCTTCAATGGTTGGCAGTACATTTAGAAATTTAAGTACTTCATCTCTATATAGAAAAACTGTGGGTCTAACTAGTTCAAGCCAATGTCCTTTCAAATTTACCTTCCTCCAGAGTCATCAGTGAATGACAAATGAGTTTAATCAGTCCTCCTTCCTGAAGTATTTCCCCAGCTTGACAATCCTTGTATCCAGATCAAAGATCAACTTATTATCCTAATTCTCCTCAAGTTCTAAAGGATATGTCTTCCCAGAAAGAGGAATCAAATAATTAATTTTGCTATTTGTTTTTCAATAAAAAATTTTTTTGTCACTTGATACTGAAATATTTTGTTGTCACTGTGACACTTTGTAGATTGATGACTTGTGGTATGAAATGACACTCTGAGGGTCCTTATTCCATATTTGCATTTTTCACTCCTAATAGGAATTATATACCCCAATACTCGCACATAATTGTCATGACCATCCAACTATATTATTATGTCCAAAGAAAATAAATTAATAAACTAAAGTAAGAGAAACTATAAATAAATAAATAAATAAAATATAACATAATAAAGAAGAAAATAATTAAAATAAGTGACTTTTTTGAATACTATAGCCTTAAACACTACCTTGCACTTGGTGCTATATAGTTGACCAGCTCGAAGGCATATGTCATAGGTTTCTCATGTTTCTAGGAAACCAAGGTTATCTACAACTATGTATATAGATTCAATAAGTCACTTAGTATAAATATAAATATATATAATAACCAATACTAATAATGTTTTTGTTTTTTCTATAATATAATATTCTATAACTATATAATGATGCTTGGCTCCCAAATTGATCATTCATAATATCTTTTCAATTGATCGGTGTTTACTGCCCTTTTAAGTACTTTGTCTCCATATTTTTTAATTTGTATACTCCTGATGTGATAATGTTGTAAATATAATATAGTCATGTCTATTTTTTCCTAAATTTATTACCATTATTATTATTTTTTTTTATTTAAACTGGCTTATCCCACATCTTTTCCAGTAATTTATTAAGAAAAGATTATATTTGTACTGTCTAAGGATTTATAGATCACTAGAGAGAAATAGAATAGGGAGCTATCTATTTTTATGACTCAATCTATGTCTAACCTAACCATGATAAGGAAAATACATGATCGCCTAGTATAAATACTTCTCTTTTAAAAACAAAGTGGAGGACAAACGAGATACACAAGCTGTGCATTGCTCACTTATCCCCATATTCAGGAATCGATGTTATCTAGAGTATACTAATACACCCACCGATTGGCTTGTTGCCATCCACTATGGGGCCTAACATGCCAGAACTCACATAAGAGTTTCAATACCATCCGATGTTGGAGATCTCTTGTATTAGTCTTGTAACTAGTCAGTATTAAAAAGAAAAATTAAAACGGAGAGGGAAGGTTAAAAATATTTACAAGAAAATAAATTAGGGGAAGGAATGAAGGGACATCTAACAACTACTCATCTACCCAACTTTGCCTCAGAAGGAACTCGATCCATAGCCTTGACACTTTCAGAATTGAGAAAGAGAGGAGATCACAGTCCATGTGATGTTTATCTATCTGCACAACTAGTCAGTAACTTATGATGGACCTAAGGTTCTTATGGAGCTTAGGAAATATATTCATGTCCCATGTCACGTGTATCCTTTTTATATTTCTACTAACCATGGAGCAACCAGTTCCAAACTTCAGCCAATCAATCCATCCAGAATTTGGTATAACAGAAAATTCAGGGTCAAGTTAGGGAGGCAAAATTTCCCAGAAAAATCAAGAAAACTGCTACACGCTGAGAGAAAAGTCATTTTTGCCTGTGGTATTGATGTTTGCCAATAGCTGGCATGTTGTTGTTGGTCCAAACTTCTTCCTAGACTCTGGGACCTCCATAGGGAAGGGAGAGAGGGTACTTTTTCGTCTGGTTTCTTCATCCTAGAAAAGCTTTCTTGCCATTAACTTCTTAGAAGAAGATTTGTGAAGAGAAAAAGTAAACAAGAAGAGTGTAATATGACTATTGCCAAGTGAGGCAGATGTTTTTAGAGAGAGTTTTGAAGTTTTATTACTCTCAAAACATAAAGTTTTGAAGGAACACTTCTTTGGAAGTGGTGGTCAGGAATCTACGAGAAGCTAAATTTATTACCATATACCTTTGTTTTTACTAATTCATATAATAAAACTTTGTCTCCTATGTTGAATTTTTGAACTTTGATTTCCTAATCATGATATTGTTTTTGTTTGTTCTATACCTTTTCAATATTTTATTGTATGCTAAGCCTTAGATTACTAAGATCACTAGTAATAAATTAAATATGTCACTATAGTTGTTGATCCAAAATATCTTTAGATTCATGTTTGTTATCTTGAAGATTAATAGGTAACCTTGTTTCATGGCCATAAAATAGCTTGAATAGTAAATATTTAATGGTATGATTTTGAATAGAGTGGTAGGCAAATAGTGTTGAGTTCAGAAAGTATTCCATGTATCACTATAATCACTAACATATTTAGTTAAAGTGTTATAGAGAGTTTTGTTAAAATTTTAAGTTAATCCATTGGTTTGTGAATAGTAAACAGCTGAGAGTCGGTGATGAATAGTCATTAATTTGCATAAGGCATCCACTAATTCATTAACAAATGATATTCCTTAATCAGATAGAAGAATTTTAGGACATCCATTTTGACATATAATATTCTCATATATAAACTTTACAATAGTGATAGCTTTGATATTCTTGAGAGCTTTTGCTTCAAGTTATTTAGTAAGATATTCAGTGACTATAACAATATATCGATTGCCTTGAGAAGTTATTGACAAAAATCCAATAATGTCAATTCCTATGTGGTCAAAAGGTTGTCCAACAGGTATAGGATGAATTTTCTCATATGGTATAGGGGCTTCTTGTCATTAGCAAGTATTACAACTTTTGATATATTCAGCAATAGCTTTGTATTGATTAGGCCAATAATATCAACTCTTTGCTCGATTATAGATTGCTTCAATTCCAAAATGTCTAATAAGAATATTTCTATGAAGGTTATGTAAAATTGATTTCAATTCATTTGCCTTAATAATTTTGAGTAGTTCCATTGAGTTTTTAGTATTGTGTCGAAATAATGTGTAGTATTAAGTAAGATAATGTGTCACTTGTTTTTTGAAAGAGATTATTTTTTTTGCCATTAAGTCCAGAGGTAGTTTTCCAGTAGAGAGATAGGTATATAGTTGCTGATAGGTTTTTGATTTTATAATTAAGGTGTTGAAGTTAAAGAGAGTCTTGATAATGTATCAGTATTTTGATACTTTCTGCCTTTCCGGTATTGAATTTTGAAGAGGTAATTCATAATAGTAAGTATCTATTATATTGTTCTTTTGTTTGGAGTGAGATTATTAATCATTTATTGAAGAGTTGAGTGATTAGTTATAAAAGTGAATTCCTAAAGATAGATGTAAGGACAGAAGTATTTTATAGCCCAGACAATAGCAAGATATTCAATTTCAGTGATAGAGTAATTCAGTTCAGGTTCAACAAGACTTTGACTTGTATAAACTATTACATGTTCATTTTCTTGTTCATTCAATTAAGCTATAACAGCTTCCAGTCCTTTATAAAAAGTATTAATATATAGAAAAAAAGGCTTGGAGAAATTTGGATAAGCCAAGATTGATACAATGATTAATTTTTCCTTGAGTTCCTCAAATGCTGATTGACATTTTTCATTCCAAAGATATGGAATATTTTTTCTCAAAAGTTTGTTCATTGGTTTAGCAATAGTGGCAAAACTTAATATGAAGCGGCAATAATAAGATGCTAATTCAATAAATTCTTTCAGTTCAGTAGTATTGATTGGTATGGCAAATTTTTTCATTTTTTCAACTTTGGCTGGATCTGGTTAAATTATATATTGATTAATAATATGTTTCAAAAATGCGAGTTCTTTTTTGCAAAAGTGGCATTTTTTCAAGTTGAGCTTGAGATTGGCTTGCCTAAATCTTTCAAAAACTTTTTTTAAATATTGTAAGTGCTCTTCAAATATTGTAGAGTATATATTGATATTATTCAAATATACTAATATATATTTTTCCTTAATGTCATGGAAAATGTGATCCATTAGTCATTGAAAAGTGACTGGTACATTGATTAATCTAAAAGGCATGATATTGAAGTAAAAAGTTCCTTTTTTTATTATAAAAGCAGTTTTTTCCTTATCCACTGAATTCATTTTAACTTGTCAATATCCACTAGTCATATTTAAAGAAGTAAACCATTTGGCCTTTTCTAGTGAGTCAAGAATTTCAATCCTAGATAATGGGTAAACATCCTTTTTGGTAACTTTATTGGGTTTCTAGTAATTAATACAAAACCTTGTTTGACCATTTTTCTTTTTAACCAATACAATTGGTGAAGTCCAGGGGCTATAAGATGGTTGAATAATTTCGTGAGCCAATATGTGTTCAATTTTTTTTCCCACAAATTTATGTTTAACAGAAGATATTCTATAAGGTCGCTATTTAATTGGTAAAGTGTTTTTAGTAATAATATAATGGATGACCAAGTCAGTGTGTTCAGCAAGTAAGTCATTAGTTGCAATTATATCTTGGTATTGTTGTATCAAATGATTAAATTGATTTTGTTGTTCTTGGGTTAAATTAGGTAATTTGTCTGGCTCCTTTTTATGATCCATATTCAAGTATTTAATAAGTTCCCAATCCTTAGCTTTGAGTTGACAAGTAATACAAATGTCAGATTTCTGTTTCAAGTAATAATCACATCAACAGATTGTTTTTGGTCCTTTCCATCCTTTTTACAGAGGTTTAGAAGTCAAGAGTGAGTTGCATGGCTTCAAGTTCCTGGATATAAGTTATTGATTCCTCACGCTGTTCAATAGTGACTGTTAACTTATCTATTTTCACCAGTGATTGTTCATTAGAGTTCCCCAAAGTGTACAATAAGTTTGATTCTCATCCAAAGTTTCTTCATATTTTAATTCATTAGTTAAATCATAGATTTTCTTTCCTTTTTCCTTATCCAAAAGTTCAATTTCTATAGGTCTTCCATCATCATTAAATTTTGATTTTTCCCAACATATGACTTTGCATCAGATATTTTTGCTCAAATAATTCAAGTTTATAGTTTGATAGTCATAGTTAATAATAGCCTTGGTTTTTGTAATTCAGTTATTTCCCACAATAATAGTATATTGAGTTTATTCAAATACATCCACAGTAACAAGTATATTAATTTCTTTGATAGTGATTGGCAAATCCTCCATGTTGCCCAATAATCATTTTTTTTCTCTATTTATGTTCACAAGATTGATAGAAGATGGTTTATGGATAATGCATCCTAAAGAGTCCAAAAATAACTTAGAAATAACACTGCTTGTTAATCCAGTATCAATAATCAAATAAATAGGATAGTCGTCAATTTTTGTATTACAATACAATGCTTCCATAGCTTTTGGATTGATTGGTTCAATTGGTTTAGATAAAGAAGATGTTATTATAGAGGGATTTGAAAATATAAGGGATTCTTGACCCTCCTTAGATCCCCTTAATCTTTTAAATTATGGTTTACTCGCTCTACAGCATCAGCAAAGTCCTGTATAGAAAGATTGAGCCATTGATTGTGATTGTTGGATTGGTTATTGAAAGATAATTGGTTGCTATTAGATCCATTTTAATTTGTTGAATTGTTAGTATTTCTTTGAGAACATTAGTTGGCCAAGTGTCCAGGTTGGTTACAAATAAAACATCTTCTTTCATTGTTGTTTTTATTGTTATTATTGTTGTAAAACCTCCTGAAATTATTGCTATTGTTTCCATTGTTGCTATTATTGTTGTTATGGCATGATCTACAGTCACATTGTAAATGTCCAACTTTTCCACAATTGTTGCAGGTACAAGTTTCTCTTTGATTTCCTTCCCTATTATTGCTATTAATATTATTGTTACCAGTATACTTCCTATTATTTGAAGTTACCAATTGTTGAAATTCTTGAGAGAGTTGGATAATTACTGTTTTAATGTCCTTAAGTTCATCAGCATCCTGGCTCAAGTAATTGCATCTTAAAGAATAGATACTCAAGGTAGAATTTCTAGAGTAAACTGATTCAGTAGCATAAGCATGATTGATATCCTCAGTCATGTCAAGAGAACAAGAAATTTCAACTGGTTCTCTCAATTCATCCCTTAATCCATTGATGAATTGCCTGGTTTTATCCTCAAGAGGGTAGTTGTTATTAGGATCAATATGCTTGTAAAGAAGAGTTATTGCATTTAGGTATTCATCTACAGTTTCTCTTGGTTTTTGTATTCACTACCTTAATTGATTCATCCACCTTGATTTGTGATAAGTAGTACACCAAGTTGCATGAAATTGATGTACAAAAGATTTAGCTAGATGTGCTGTATTGTTCCAGTAATTGATTTGGTTATCTATAGAAGACCACCAAGTATGTATAATTCCTTTGAGATAAGAGGGAAGTATTTCAAATTTGCAAAGTTCATTGATGCAATTTGCCCTGCATCCTTTATCAAATTCATTGAGCCAAGTAAGCGGATTCTGTTCCCCTCCTTTGAAGATTAGTAGGTTCACTAGCTTTGTTTCTCTTTGGTTGTTGTTCCTTGAAGCATTTATTCTAGCAATTGATTCAAAGAGTTGTCGCAGTACATTGATAAAATTTTGATCATTATTTTGCCCATAATCATAGATAGGTTGATTTTGTTACTCCTCCTTTTGTTCATTTCTTTGCCTTTGGCCTGGCCTATTTCTGCGTGGTTGTGATTGTTGTTCATTCTCCCTGTTGTCCTAATAGTTGTCATAGCACTCTTCTTGTTCATTACTTTTCTCATTATCATCCTGACCTTATGGAGAATACTTATTTCAAGGTTGATTCAAGTTATAAGAACAGCCTGCTTGATTCCAAGAGTCTTGAAAAATATTATTCATTGCTAAATTATAAGGTAGTGGAGAAGAATAGATTGTACTATATGGGTTGTGATTAGAAGTATCCAAAGAGTGGATTGAAGAAGAAGAAGAAGAAGTTCAAGAGAGTATTCAGGATAAGTAGTTGCAAAATCTCGTGGTGGTTTTGGAATCCAGTTATCAAAGTTGTTATTTATTCAATTGTTCTTTCAAAAAAGATAATCCTGTTCCAAATGTCCTTTTTGAAGAGCAAGGGTCTGTTGTTGTTACCAAAATGTGATCAAATTATATTTGATCAGTATGTCCAAGTGAAATTGCTTTTAAAAGGACAATTTTCAAAGAAAGAATTAAAGAAGTAGTTTATAATAAAGAAATATTTAAGAATAGATTCACCAAGAATTCTTTAAACAATATCACACAGTGTTTTACAAGAAATATGGTTCACTCAAAACCCAAGTTTATTAATAAATCAAGAAAGCTAGGACAATTCCTTTAGTCCTAAAATCAAAATAAGATATCCAATTTCCTAAAAGAAAAGTGAAATTATGCTCAAACTTTCAGAGTCAAGTGAAGCTATCTATAAACTTATCCTACTTTTGAGCAAATTATGACTGCTTATACTTGTAAAAATGGACTACTTGAATCTCCTGAACCTCCTAAGCCTCCTGGGCTGCCTGATCTATGATAAATTATGTCACATGCTACATTTAATAAAGTAATCTACACTAATTAAGTACCAATAAGAATATCAAAGAATATTAAAGAAATAATTATAAATAAATAGATAAAAATGAAAATAGAATAAAGATTATGACTAAAAATAATTATCCAATGATATTAGAGGCTATTTTTATCACAATAAAAATCCTTTAACTTTGGCAAAAAAACTTATATTGAGAAAATATATTATCACTTTATAAGAAAAGGGACAAAGCAAGAGACAAGACTTAGAAACTCCTATGCTTGAAGAAAAGATGTGCAACATATTAACAAATAAGATAGAAAATTATATCTCAAGTTATAATATAAAAGAAACTATAAAAACAGATAATATTTCAATAGATATTCAACAGACTTTAACAGAAACTAAATAAATCAATCTGATTAAAGAAGTTGAAATAAAAGACTTGACCATAACAGAGCAGACAAAAACAGAAATAATCAAAGAAATAGTTCAAGAAACCTATATTACAGAAAATGTCTTGTCTTTTATAATATATGAAATAGAATATAAGATTTTATAGTTAATTCATACTTTATTAAACAAATAGATACAATTAAATTGGAAGTGCTTTAAGCTACATTACCAGGTAATAATAAAGAAGAAAAAATCAAATATATTAAGAGAACTTTAAGTATACCCAAGAGATTGAATCCCTTCAAGATCAAATTTATCAATGGCAACCATTAAATTATTTTTGATATTGATAAAAAGAAGAATGCAGCATAATATTTAGAATCAATTAGTAATAAAGAAGAGAAAAACTTCTCTATTAAGAAAATAGATTAAGGTAGAAGCATATGTCAGATTTTCAAAAATATATAAAGATAAGTTTCTAAAGAGAGAGACAAGGACAAAAGTCAAATGTCCCTTACTAGGAAACATTAAAATTTTTAAATTAATAACTATAAAAAAACTATCCAATTGTTCTCTATTATTCAAATTAGTGATTTATAGTATTTTCAGACTTTGGTCTCTATTAAAGTGAAAAGTCATAAATTTTGTATCTTAAAAAAGAATATACTGTAAGTGATCTGTGAAATATTATATACTAAATACTTAGAGATCTATTATTAAAGATATGCTCTAAATAAAAGATTTTTCAAGTCAGAAAACTTTCTTTCAACCAAAAACAAATCAAAATATATTACATGGGTAGATACAGAACACAAATATAATAAACAACTAATTAGAAAAACAATAGAAAAATATAGGGAAATAGTTAATATTTATGAATATCATATAACTTTTCATCAAAAAAAGTTCAGAATTTATTTCTTTATATATTATAAGCATGTCAAACTGGAACAACACTGGGTTCTCAAAATTAAATCCAATCCTGTAAGATCGATAATAGTCTATAAAGAATTAGATAATCAAGAAATAATCCAGATACTTAAAAAAAGAAAGTGTCACTTCTTAAGACTATATAGGGTTAGTAGAAGATATATAGAACTAATATCTGAATCACTTAGTCAAACAAAAGTGAAAGCCTTTTTTATATCAAGAAATAAGATTACACTAGTATTAGAAAATTATGTAGTAATTTACTTTGTAAATAAAAAAAAACTTGAAAGAGACACTTCAACAACAAATCAAGATTGAAAATCAAAGCTTAATATAAAATGCAAAAAACTACTATTAGTATCAATATAAAATATTTATTGAAACAAACAACTTATATGACTTAAATAATTCAGATGATTCTACTAAAAAAGAAGAAAATTAAAAATATAATAGTTATAAAAAAGAAACAATAATTGTACCAAGATAGAATATCGAAGTATAGCAATAATAGATACTCAAAATAATAGAAACTATCATTTAAAAACTAATAAACATACTTCAAGACTATATCCACCAGCTAATAATAGCAACAGAGAATCTTTAAAAGTCATACTTTATATAGTGTTAAAGGCCAAAGAAGTCAAACAAAGTTCAGAATTTTCGCCATGATCACGTGACCGATAATCATGATGTGATCAAAGTTTATGTGAAACAATCAATTGCTGACTATTACCATACTCCTTGCAAGCTAGAAGAATGCGTGAACAATCCATTCACATCAAAAAGGTAAAAACTATGAGTTGAGGTAATAGAAAATTAGCTGACTAAGAAGCAAATTTATGCATGACATAATACTAGAATAGCTATAGTGATTATGTAATAGCTCTATATGCAAAAATGTATAAATGTAACTTCTTTCAATGACTTAATAAAATAACTAATCTCACGATGAATCTTTTAGATAGATTGTTATAACAGTGAAGTTATAAGTAGTTTTAGGAAAACTACCTTAAAACTCACCCAAATCTTTTTATGCCTCTGCCTTGATTTTGATATTGTGTTTCATGTGTGTAATAAAAGGATGGACTCTTCTATCTGCAGGTTACACGAAATTTTGATTATTAGCAACAGACTCGTCGATTAGCCTGCTATAATAGAGAAACATAAAATCAAGAGAAGAAAAAAAACAATGACACCAATATTAGACAACAAGAGAGACAAACAATAAGATACAAAATTAAAAGCTCCAGATCTAATCCAGATCAGGAATCTAAAGTATTTTAATTATGCAAATTAATTGAAAAACTAGGCAAAAAAATAAATAAACTTAAAAAAGATCCACTCAGACAGAGGACCAACCACTTCTAAAAGAAGTATCAGTTCAATCACAGAAGGATAGAAAATACCTATCTACTATTTCTAATATTCAAATAAAGAACAAAGGCAAAATATAACAAGAAAATCAAAATAGTACTGGGATAAACAGTATGATCAAGACCTTGAGACTTTCCTTCAATAGAAAAAATTGAATTCATAAAAGAAAAAAATAGTAAAATGCAACTAGAAGAGAAATAATAAGATACAGATATTGGGAAAAAAGTAATAGGAATAGGAACACACAATGTTAAAGATATATATATATATATATATTTTTTTTAATGCAGGTTCAGCCTTGTTTTATTTGTATTCATGCAGTATTATTATATAGAAATTTTCCTAGAATATACTACCAGTCTACTACCAAACAAAACTCAATAGAAATAATCTCTCTTAGGAGGAACTCACCTTGCGGCTTGTTGCCACCCCTTTAGTGGGGGCTAACCTGCCAAAGCTGGGCTAGTGCTAAAATAAATTTCTAAGATATAAAAGTTGTCTATAATGTTTGTTATCTATTGTGTTATGAATTTATTAACTAGATACACAAACTGATCTTTTATGAATTGTTCTCTTTGTGTGAAGATTGGATCTTCTTCTTTGGGTTTGTACTTGAACTTCTTTTTCTTTTGTTTTGTAATGCCATTTTATGCTTTCCATTCTTGAAAAGCCTCACATCTTTTTGTCCATATTTGATAGAGATATTTGATAATTTTTGTGCATATTAGAGATATGCAGTTTTTCCTGGTCAATTTGTTTGGGATTGTTTTTTTGATCTCACAGATTAATTCTTTAAAGAATACTCCTTTAATACTTGCTGTTAAGTATTCCTTGTATTTTAGGTTGGTTTTGTTTTTTATTTGATCTGTAAATTTTGAGCTTTTAACTTTGTTTGCGTGTGTTTCTATATCTTCAACTATCATATTGATTATGAATGTTTCAGTGTTTTGTCTAGTTTGTAGGCACATGAAGGAATGTGTATTGGTTTCAGGTTCTTTGCATATCAAGCAGTCCTTGTTTGGTATAATAATGGAGCTCTTGCATATAGTTTGCTTTTGGTTGATAGCACCTTATTCTATATGCTAAGGCAGAATTTTCTTAACTTTTGGTCCTCCCAGGTTGTGTGGTAATCACCATTTTGGTTGGTTGCAAGTGCATTGTAGTTGTGGGCCAGTCTGTTTCTTTGATGATTCTGTCACTGAAGTTATATCTTGTCCTATTTAATAGTTTCTATTTTGCCAGATGTATAGTGCTAGTTAGCTTTTTTGTGATCATTTTTACTGGAACCTCAGTAGGGGTGTTGTTTTATTGGGAGACTATTTCAATATGTTGATTATGTGCTCCTACTATCTCGATTTCATGTTTTCCTGATAGCATATCCTTCCAAGGCTAGATTTGTGCTAGTTTGTCTACTGTTTTATTGTGTTTGATTCCTGAGTAGCCTTTTACTTTGAAGAGTGACAGCTTTATATTTTGTATTTTGCACTATTCTGAGATCTGTAACAGTATGTTGTAGTTTTTCTGTGTTTTTATGATTTTTTCAGTGCTTTCTCTTTGTGTTTTCAGGATTCTGTTGATTGCTGCTTGGCTATCAGTGATTACATTTGTAGTACTGTATTCAGATAAGGTGCTAAGGGTTGTTAGGATAGCTATTATTTCTGTCCTGATTGAGGAGGGGTGTCTAGTTATCTATCCCTGGAAAGTGTGTATCTCCTGATCTGGAGTGATGATGATCCACCCCAGTCCCATATAGTTTTTGTCTCTGAATTTGGTTAGGGAGCCATCAGTATTGATATCGAAGATTGTATAGTTGTTTAATTTTTCTTTGATTGTTTTTAGGACAGTGAGACAGTCTGTAGGGCCTCTTATTATGTTGATTAGTTTTTCTAGGCTTTTTTGTAGCCTTGTTGAAATTGTGATTTTGATTTCGACTTCATATGAGTTTGTGTTATCTTGTGTTGTATATTCCAGAAGTGTAGTGTTCAGGAAGTTGGGAGATACTTTGTTTCTCCATCTGAGTTCTCTGTTTGCAGTATTGGTTTTGTTTGTTGATATTTTACTTTTTTGCACTGGTATGATAATTGATTGTTGTTTTGTGGCAATAAAACTGCATTTGCCAATATTATCATCTAATGTGTTGATATTGCAACCTAGGCATGCCTCAAGGGATAAGCTTTCTGGTTCCTGAGTATAGTGTCTATATTATGTTGTATGGTGATCAATTTTCTGATGTTTCTTTCTAATGACTGCCTTGCCTTCCTTGGTAGTACAGATCCAATGTGGTCTAGTAGTTGAGGATTCAGATATTGAAACACCTTGTTTGAATGTGTTTGATGAGGTATTTGGGGGTTGGAGATTTCCTTTTTTTCAATTAGTTCTTCTAACTTTCTGCTAATCATGCTGAACCAGTTGGAAGTTAAGCCCGGAACTACTTTTTTCCCCATCTTGATAATTTGGTACCAGTCCAGGAGCTTGGTTTTACTTCTGTTTAGTATTTGGCCAGTAAACATAAGATTATGCTTTTTTAGTTATTTGCAATGTTTTAAATAGAATTGTTTGCTCATAATTCTTTCTATTGGAATATCTACTTCTTTTATGAGTATCAAGCTATCTATATTTGGAGTGAGTGAGAAGGTGAAACCATATCTTCTTATGAGTCAAATTGTGTCATATGTGAGGTTCTTTCCTAGATTCATTAGTGGGTATTCTAATTTGTTCAAGATGGACTGTGTTGATCAAAAGTTGTTTTAAATAGATTGTAGTCTGGCCCTTGCTATATCACCTGCCTTGTTCTGTTTGTTGATTCTATTGCACCAATTAGTAGAGTGTAGAAGATGTTGTCTGTCCCAGAGATGTATAATATTATATTCATATTTGTTGAAGAGTATGTTGTTGGAAGCTGTTCTGGCTAGACCTAGCTTGTATTTGAAGGTAGATATAATACTGCTCATGAGTAGGTTGCATGCTTTTTCAGAGAACATTATGTTATTGCATAAGTATTCTATGCTAGGAATTAGTACATGGTTGATTACATATTGCATCTGCTTGTCGGTCAGATTTTTCATTCCTAGCAGAGATTTTGTTTTCCTGAATTTCTGTTGAATTAGGGTTTTTTGATAATCTTTTCTACCTGAGCTGTTGTACTATATTCCCAGAATCCTAACCGGTGTTCCTGGAGGACAACCATGTATTGTGTGGTCTTCCATTGTTATGCCTTGCTTGAAATTACTATCGTATTCATTTATGATAAGTAGGTAAGACTTCTGGGGATTGATTTTTATATCATTTAGATAGTAGAATTCTTCAGCTTTTTCTATGATTTTTGCATTTCCTTTCTGTTGTTGGTGATCCAAATAGTGTCATCCATGTATATACTAACAGCTATGCCCAGCTTTTTTTGTAGTCATCCTTCTTTGATTTCCCTGCAGTTTTTAGTGGTGATGGTGTAACTGGAGAAGTTTTTGATAATGTGAGAGATTAGGGGGTTGTAAAAGATGTACTATAAGAGGGGAGAGATTGTGTTATCCTGATCAATACCATCTTTGACCTCATATTTCTCTGTGGATTCATGACATGTCAGGACAATATTCTGTCTTTGGTTGAGAATATTTAGGAGTATGTTTATTATTGGAGTTTGGATCTTGATTTATTTGAGAGCTTTAGTAAGCATTTTCAGGTTTACAGAGTCGAAGGCTTTTGACATATCTTGACTGAGAATCCAGGTCTGTTTTTTGATTTCTTTAACATATTCGATGATATTGTTGATAATGTGGAGGGGTTCTTGTGTACTGTTTCCTGAAATAGCTACCCAGTTTTGTTCAGATAAAATTGTGTGTTCTTTTAAATATTGAGCTATTCTGTCTGTAATGATTTTGGTGAAAATTTTTCTCCCAGCATCTAAAAGAATGATGGATCTTGTAATATCCAAGTTGTTTTGCCAGTTTTTAGATTTGGGTATGGGATAAATGCCACCTTTGTTCTATTCTGTGGGGTTGTGCCTTCCTTGATGATACAATTGAAATATTTTTTATTTCTTCTAAGGCCTTTTCTCTGAGTTTTTTGAAGGCTAGGTATGGAATTTGATTTCTTCCTAGTACTGATTTGCTATTTCTATCTCTGATTGCTTTCCTTGGTTTTTCTTTGGATATTTCTGTAGTAGTTGAGCAGTACCATTTGGGGTCGATAGAGTCTTTGGGTAAGTATTCTTGTTCCCATGCTGAATATTCTGTTAGTTGTTTGATGTTTCTAACCAGTATTCATTGTTGAAAGTGTTTCCTAACCCTGTATTTAATTTCTTTTGATTCTATTATTATATTGATTTCCTCTTCCTCGATGATTAGTTTGTCTAATATGATGGTCCTGTGAGGTCTATCCATAATGCTATCTATTATTGCTCTTTTATTGGTTGCCAGGAAAAGTTGTTGAGTTACTATTCTCTGTTTGATTGCTTGGTTTTGTTTTTTGTAGGTTATGACCCAGATGATGACTTTGTGTACTCATATTATTTTCTGTAGATAAGTGATTCATTGTGAAATGAAGTCATTGGAGTGTTCTTTTTGTATGCTGAGTAACTGTCGTTGAACCTCAATGTCTATTGCTTGAGGAAATTTTGGTGCTTTGAGTAAGGATTTGTTGATTTTTTGTATTGTTTTTAGCTTATTTCGAAAGGATTGCAATGTTATCAAGGGATCTTTTGTTTGCCACTCTTTTTCTTGTATTCTTTTCCTTCAGTGTGGTTTTCTTTTGGAAATATGTAGTTTGGCAACCTTGAGAATATGATTGCATATGGTATTCTATTGCTTATCGATTGTTGCTGATTTGTTGCCTTGTTTATTGAGTACTACCTCTACTTCTCTGTTGAACTTCTCCCATTGTTTACTGTTTGCCAGTTGCCAGTTGTATCTGTGGTTGGGCTTGTGATAGGTATTGCCTTGAGATGAGTTGAGTTGCCATACTTCAATTTTCGTGGTTACTGGTCTGTGGTCGATAAGGATTAGAGGGTCTAGAGCTTCTCCAATATATGCTTTTCTACTATGCCAGGAGGGAAGGGTATTCATCCAAATTTGGTCAATTCTGTTGCTACTGTTGTTGCAGTTCTATGTGTACTCTCTCTTTGTGGGGTTGTGATATCTATAGGTATCTTCTAATCTATAGTCAGTAAGTATTTCTATTTGGGAGCCAGAGGATCTGTTTGATGTGCTGTGGTTTCCAGTGCCAGTTTTGTTCCAGGTTGGGTTTGGTATGCCATTGAGGTCCTCTAACACTAGAAGATGTCAATTCTTTTGTAGTGCTTCTCGGACCTATTGTCTTAATTTGTTTAAGGTTTCGAGTCATCTCTTGTCACTATGGTCTGCATGGAAGTATACTCCTATAATTTTGAGTTTTTGTTTCTTTGGAAAGGTTAGATCGGTATGAATGAGTCTTCTTTGCCATGAATTGTGGTTGTATATATGGCTATTTCTTTGGTAAGCATGAGGTTTAGGTCTTGTTCAATCATTTATTCATCATTATGGGACCATAGTATGTGATATAGTGGGCGTGTCCAGTGTTTAAATTGTTAATGGTTACCATTGGTTTTTGTTGTGACTATTATATCCCATTTTATTGTGGTGTACCATTTGAGCCATGTTTCTCTTTTTGTTTGTCAACTAGGCCTTGAATATTATAAATAGTTGTTGTTCATATGTTATTTGTTGTAGTGTAAAGTGAGGTATTCATATGAGATGGAGAGTTTATATTGAGTGTGATTGTGTTAGTTGTTTCAGTGTTATTATTTTTTCTTTTTTCTTTTCTACATGTTGTTGAGGTGATAATGTTATGATTGTTTACAATTGTAGAGTCCTCTGTCATTAATAGTTAGGTAAGGGGTTGAGGGATGTATTCATATTTAGGATATTGGTAAGGATATTAAACATTTTGTCCATATTTTGATCCAAGTGATTCATTATTGAATGAATTTGCTATTGTTGCAGTTAGATGTCTTGCAAGTTTTCAAGAGTTTTTTCTATGTCTCTGTTGTGCTGTTTGTGTCCTGATGGGAGATCTGGTCTTTCCCTATTTGTTTCATATATTCTTTACTGTAGTTCTCTAGGTTGACAATTCATTTATCTAGGTCAGTAATTTCTTCCTTAATTTCCCTGATCTCTTTTTTGATTGTCTTGAGGATGTTGAGCACTTCTTCCATGGCATTTGTTTCTGTGGATATGTTGATTTGTTCATTTTCTTCTTTTTGCTTTTGTCCCTGTCTTGTGGCTGCTGCATATGAGCCTGGTCGGGTTCTCTTGTTGAGTTGTTTGTTTCTAGTGATGACTCTGATTGCTTTAGTGTAGGCTGGTTTGTATTTAGTATTTAGTTTGCCAAAGCGTTTGGCCTGTTCTAAGCGGTATTGGTTCCATTGTGTTTGTCTTTCTTTGGATAGGCAACTGGCCATCAGATGTTCAGCACTGCTACAAATACTGCACAGTTTGGTATCGATTGGTTTCTATTCGACTATAGTTTCTCCCAGGTGGAAGTTCCCATTAGTCGCTGCATCTTGTTTCTTTACTGTCAAAACTGATCATGGTGAATCTTTTCCTCCTATAGAAGAGATGTCTAGGAATGTAGCATGTCTTGACTTTGATTTGTTTGCAGATATATCTTAAGTCGAAGGCTGTAGTGTTGGGTGGAAGTTTAGTGAGTTTGGCTGCTATTGCATCTCTTTCTTTCATCTGCTCCACATTCCATGGTGCATCAAAAACCCTAACTGAATTTGATTTTAGTGATACACTCCATTTGTTAAGGATTGACTGTTTGTTTTCTTGATTTTCATAAGTGATCGTAGCGGTCTGCCATATCTATTGGGTTGCCATTGTAATATTGGTAATCTTTCCATATTTGGCAAAAGTTTGTCACACTTTAATAAACTTGATGTCCAAAGGAATGACCCATATGACGATACTGTTTTCCTTTTTTTGGAAGGGGGTTGTAATTTCCATGTGTTCCAGGTGCATATTGTTTGTATCAGGTAAGATAAAATTGCATGCCTCGTCTGCAGCCTGTTTGTCACCAAAAATGGCAATGATATGCACATTTTCTCCTTTCCCTTCACTAAAGACTGACATTAGACCTACCAAGGAGTCTAAGCTTCTTGTCAAGAAGGAGATCTTTTGACTGGTAGTGCTTTCTGGGATTTCACTTGCTTTGATTACTATTTTGGCCCTTTCTCTACCAAATTTGGCTTTCTTGTTGAGTGGGAATTTAGGGTGGAGTCTACCATACTGGTTGGTTTTGATTCTATGTTTTGATGTGGTTTGCCATTTCTCTTCCTGCGAAAAGGTGTTTTGAGATGAGCTTCCTACTGTTTCGTCTTCAATTTCCATCTCTGTGTTTGCTTCTTCAAGATATTCTTGCTAGTTAGTGGCTATGTATTGGTCACTGGGATTGTTTTTTTGTGCTTCTTGGAAGTAACAAAGTTGTTGTTTTGGATACATTATTTGAAAGTTTATTTTCAACTTGTTCACTCCAGGAAGTGTTGTCAGCAGTGGTTTTTGCTCTCTTGGTATTGTTGGGATCTTGGGAAGTGTTTTGTCTTGCAGTATTGTGGGTTGTTAATTGTTTTATGGGTTTGTTTTCTTTTCTTGCTGCTGTTTTTTCTTTGTTTTTTGTGTTTTCCTTCATGTTATCCATATTCATTTTTATGCATGTTTTTTTTGTGTGACTCTTTGCCAAAAGATTTTCATTGTAGTTGGGTCACCTCAAGGTGTATTGTTTTCTGGGTTCTCGATGAGAACTCATCTCTTCTGTTCACTTTCTTTCTTTTTTTCCAAAATTATCAAAAAAGAAAATTTTTTAAAAAAAAAGATCTGCGGGAAAGTGTTTTTTTTGACCTCTTGACAAATCTGACAATATTAGAGATATTATCAATAAATAAATTAATATAATTTTATAGAAGAAATGCTGAAACAAGGCATTGAAATTATGGGACTATATAAAACAAAGTTAATCAAAGCAAAGGTGAAATGGGTCTTTCAAAATCAAATAATATACAAGCACTTTTATAGTATTAACAAAAATACTTCTGATAAAGCAGGAGTTAGCATATCGATAAGAAAGGATCTGAAAAAAAAAATATTGATAGAAAAGATATAAGGATATATGATAATAGTCAATATGCTTATAAAAAAAAACAAGATCTATATTATCCAGATTTATATTTCCTCAGACAAACAATAAAGTAAAAAGGTATAGGAGAAAATACAAAACTTTATCAAAGAAAAGTATAAACAAAACTTTTACATAATAATTATGGGAGACTTCAATACTATATACAACTTCACAAAAGATAAAATATTAATTTCTAGGATAACATTTAAACCATCTTGGTATTCAGAAATCCAACTATTCAACTCTCTAGATGAATGGTTTTTTATAGATATGTAAGTAGTATAGGAAAAAGAAAACAAAACTCCAACAAGATGGAATGTTACTAGTAATAGCAAAATAGATTATATATGATTATCTCAAAACTTTACAAAATTTCTATTACTATGATTTAATAATCAAAGTATAGAAGAAATTATAAGTTGTGATTATACAATGCTACTGATAACATTATATAATGAAAATCTATTTACAAAAGATATCATCAATAAATCAATTATAAAAAATAAAAGAAAAATTAATATTAAAGAATCAACAGTAGAACAATGACAGGTATTCAGAAAAAGTGTAAACCATAAGCTTAGAATAATACTAGATCCTTTGTTAAAAGAAGAGTCAGAAGAGAGTAGAAGAGAAACTCATATAAATATAATATAGAAGGTATTCAAAAAACAAATATATAAAGTAATATACAACAAGCCTACAAGTAAGAAGATACCTATTGTACAAGAAAAACATTACAAGCATAGTTCAAAATATATTAAATATAAATGAGCTCTTCAACTAAAAACACTTCTTAAGAAAGTGCAAATCTCATAAGAAATAAGCAAGCTACAGGTCCTTAGTGTAGTAATCAAATAACACAATAACATACACAATCTCAATTACCAAATCTAAAACTATTGTATTCAACATAGTGTTTCAAATATATCATAGATACTATTAAAAAAAAGAAATATATAATTGATAGAAGGCCTAAAGTTAACCTGTTAGAATACAAAGACAAGACAGATAAAAGATATTATTAAAAAGGCCTTAGAACAAAGATATAGTAATTTGTAAAATAATCAAAGAAGAATGTTAAACTCTTTGATAGATAGGGTATGAATAAAAATAGTTTTGAATAGAACTAAAGTCAAAAATAAGAAAAATGACTATGTAATAACTTGAAAGGATAAAATAAAAAAAGAGATAAAAAAATATCATCAAGAAGCATTTAAAATTTGATATACTAAGTTTGATGGCCTAACAGAAAACTGGAAAGAAGATTATAGTTCTAGAAGCTATATCAAAGAAAAATGGTATAAAGATCTCTTAAGTCAATTTTTCAAGAAAAACTAGGTGAAACATTTCACATACTCTCAAATAATAAAGCTTCAGAAAAATTGTTTTTTATTTATAAAATGTTAAAAAGGCTGAATCAAGAAAAAAAGGACTATATAAAAAAGATGCTTAACTACTTTTTAAAATTTGAAATCACTCCATATAGTTGAAACAAAGTCATATCTATCCTATAGTAAATCAAAACCATGGGAGTGTTAACTCATCAACACAAGATCAATAGTATTGCTAGAAGCAAATATAAAATTGTTTCACTAAGATTCTCACAAATATACTAGAAAAAATCTATATGAACAATAATATTCTGAGAGGTCTCAAGTATGTAGGATTACTAAGAAAAAGTATAACAGAACCAATACAAATCCTTAACAATAGTTGTAAGAAAGCAAGAGAAAACAAAAAAGAGTTGTGGATCTTTTTTTGAGATATGTCAAAGACATATAACATGATTAGTCTGAATATACTAGTCAAGGTCATAAAGAATTAAAATTCTAGAGAGTTTTATTCAAATCATTTTGTAATAGAAAGTTTAGGATGATACAGTATATGAAAAAGATTTAATATCATCATATGAGATGAAATTGATTAAGGAGAAACTATTTCATCTCTAATATGAAGAATATTTTATAATTTTCTATTATATAGATCCAAAATGATGAACCAAAAAAATACAAAATATCAGTTACCTAGAATTCAGATTTAAAAAAAGATAGTAATATAAAACTTGAATCATAATATATAGTAATAGTCTTTATGGATAATACTACATGAATAACACATTCAAAGGAAAATATAAAAAAAATATTAGAAAAAGCAAGAATATTTTATAGGATAAATAACTCTTAGATTAATAATAATAAATTAGTTCTAGTTATTATTAACAGTTTTAACTGATATTCTGAGAAAGTTTAAGTAGGAATCAATAAAGAAGTAGTAAGAGAATTGAATAGAATAGAATTTCCAATGATTGGACAGACAATTAAAAAACAGCTATTGAGCTCAAAGAATAGGTGCTTAAAGAAATCAATGTAATTATTAAAGCTCTAAAAAATAAAAAGCTAATGAACAAACAAGCTCTTTACATTTTGAATAGAATGCTAATATCAATAATTGAATTCAAAATATAATACAGTATACTGTTTTGAAAGATGTACAACATCTTAACAATAGCATATAAAAAATTATTCAAAAATAAAACTATATTATACCGATTAATATCTAACAGTATAATATACCATCCCAATATTTATAACTTAAAGTGTGTTTAGATATTATAGAAAAAAAGTCAGATAACAGGATTGTACAATAGATTAAATAATATATAACTAGCTAGAATTATAATGATTATTAAACTCAAGTAAGCACAAGTCAAATACTAGAAACCTGTCAATATGCTTATATGTAATTCATTAAATAATTTTCCAGGAAAGGGTAACTTCTCACTACAAGTACTGAAGCTAACCAAGAATACAGATATGATCTTTTAAAGTTGAAAATAGAATAATATTTTTTAATAAAATCAAGGAAACAAACAAATTAGGGAATATTTGTTAATAAAAAATATAAAAAAGCAATATATCATTCAAAAATAACAAGTTGATATATATAGATCAGCTAGTTAATTATAAAACAAGAGAAGTATGAAACTAGTGAATACTCTAACTTTTATAGAAAACAAGCAAAGGATCCATTACAGAATAATATCTATCTATAACTGAGATAATTCAGATAAATAAATTAAAACAGCTTATACTAGTTGAAAAAAAATTATTCAGCATATTACCACTTGTGTAATATTTGAAAAAAATAAGCAATTTAGCAAAAAAATAACATAAATAAATTAACAACTATATAATTCAACTATAAAATTATAAAAATTGGTATATTAACAATTTATCAAAAAATTTATTGACAATTTGTCAAATAATTTATTAATAATTTGAAAAAAATTTCTTAAAAGTTTATTATAAAATTATTTATTAATAATTCAATAAAAATTTGATATTAATTTATTATTAATTTGTCAAAAATTTCTTAACTATTTGTCAACTATTTGTCAACTATTCATAAACTATTTATCAACTATTTGTCAACTATTCATCAAAACTATTCATTAAAAATTCATCAAAAATTTGTCAACTATTCATTAAAACTATTTATTAACAATTTGTCAAAAATTTAGCAACTATTCATTAATTATTTATTAAAGATTCATTTATCATTTATTAAAAATTCAGCAACTATTCATTAATAATAAAGTAAAAAAATTAATAAACTTACATACGAATTTTTTTGAATTGAAATTATATTTATAAATTATAAATAATACAAACTATAATATAATATATAATATATTAACAAAGATTTTTTTTTTAAAAAAAAACTCTTTCCACTAATTTCCAGTTTCCTTAAAAATTTTCTTTTTTGATAATATTTTTGAAAACCAAAAAGCCAGCCTTCAATATCTAAGAAATACATAATCTAAAAACAACAATAGCTTGTTATCAAGCTTCAAAGATACTATATTTATTTATAAAACAATTATAGGATAAGTATCAGAGAAAATCATCATAATATAGTTTTTCTTTACAGTGAAAAGAAAACTTCCAGAAAACTGATTTACAATAAGCTTCTGGAGGTCCAATCTCAACTTCATAAAGCTCTTAATCAGATCAGTACAAGCCAATACCTTTCTTAACATTAAGAAAAGTACTACAAGCAATAACTTCAACTGATAAATTAGTTAAAAACTTAGAGCCCATAATATTTAGGAGGATATTCAAGCTTCAATTACTTAACAGTAGAGAGTGACATAAACAACATAACAATATTTTATATCTGGGATCATATAATGTAAACATATTATATTTGCCAGTTTGAATAGCAATATACTTATGTATTCAATCAATAACTTGGTTATATATTTTTGCTTTATACTTATATGTGATAGTAGTTATCAACAACACAATAGATCTAAAATAATAACACAGCTTACAATCAACAGATCAACATCTTTTTTATGTATTTACACTTTATACTTATACGTGATAGTAGCTATAAACAATACAATAGATATAAAAATAGTAACAAAGCTTGCAATTAATAGATCAATAACTTATTTATGTGTTTATACTTTAGACTCACACATAAAAGTAGCTGTTAATAATACAATAGATCTAAAATAGTAACACAACTTATAATTAACAGATCAACACCTTGTTTACATAAATAAAAGTAAATAAACAAAAATAAATAAACAAACAAGTGCTATTCAAATAAACAAGAAATAATTATTACATACTTAAAAAACCCTAGCACTATCCAAAACAGTATTTAATAAAATATAACAACACCATATATAGCAACTTATTCTCTATATCATATGATTAACATGTTTATAAAAAAATACAAACTCTTATAGGTCACTAAGAAAAGAGAAGCATATATCATTGAAACTTTAATCCAACTAATAAATAAGTATTGTATAATCAACAAAGAAAATTATAGGCCTTACAAACCTTTTTGAATATCACTTCAACTCAAAAAACTATCACAAACCAGTCTTAGGTTCAACTAGATACTTGATTATTGATAGTATTATTACTAAAATTCTAAATATTGATCATACTATATTCATCAAAGTCAATATTCTTAGACAAAATATACTTTACTTATAGATCATAGGACAAGGAAAAGAAGAAGATCTTCTAGCTCTTTTTTTAGAAGACAAATATCTAGATATAATAAAACAAATAGAACAAATACAATATACATTATAACCATTATCAATAAATTAGTCAATGGTCAAAAGTAATCTTCCTATTAACAATTCACCTGATAAGGCAATAGCTATAGAAGTTTAGTAATTACACCAATTGAAATCCTGATTATCACTGAAGTTGAAATGGGAGACAAAAAACTAGAAAACAAAATTGAAATGAAAGTTATTAATAAAAAAATTAGAGAGAATAATATAGCTGAATAGCAAATATATATAACAAGAAATGGAAAAACATTCAGTATTAATCCATATCATATCAAAAAAAATTGAAATTTCAAAATGGGTATATTTATCTTAAAACTTTTAGGAAAAACTGAAATAGGACAAATAGCATATCTCCAAAATATATTAAGCTTACCAAAGACTCCTACTTATTTATAAAGGAATTTATCAATAGTAATACTTGGATAACATTCTATTGTAAAGAGAAAGAAGATGCATTAAGATATCTTAAAAAAATTAATAGAAAGAAGAAATATAATTTTACCATTATATTTCTAGAAATGGACAAATGGTCAAGTTCTAGTCAACTACCAAATAAAAAGTGTTCCAGAAAACAAAGAAGAAAAAAGAAAAATTACTGGTGTTACCTTGATAGATATTGATCAAAATTATTTATGTCAAGAAATCAAAGTAGCTTTCAATCAATATAGATAAACAACAAATATCTATATTTATAACCATTTATAATCACAATACAAAATCAAGGTACATATCATTCCTCACAAACAATATATTGACCTTGAAAAAAAATGGATAATTCAAATCAGAATAGAAACTATTAAAGCCATTTTCTCTCAAAATGAACTTAATGATGAAGAAATCAACAAAATTATCAAAAAGCGCAATGCACAATCCTTGAAACTATATAGAGTACATGATACTACCACTGGGCTAATTGAAAGGGCAGTTAAACATATCAAGGCCAAAGCATACTACATTTCTAGAAATCTATATATACTTAAATAAAGAGGTTATGCTATAATTTGTTTCCCAATAGTACAAGATCTTAATAATACCTTAAAGTGACACATTTGCATTCATGAGTATAAACTCACATAAAGTACAAAAGAATACTTTAAACAAGAACAAAATTGTTCTCAAGAAAGACAATATTTCAATAAAGCAGAAGAATATAATACTAAATCTATACAGTTAAATAATCAATAAATTGATGGTGTAAAAATGAATCAAACTGATATTAGAAGCAATATAAGGCTTAACTGATATATAACACTAGAGGATAAATCAGAAATTGAGATCAAGAAAAAGACATATATTGACAAAAGGAAAAGAAGATGCAATTTTCAAGGCAATAAGCTTACAATCAGCAAAATAGAGACCTCCAAATGCTTTGTTACTAATAGCAACAGAGAATCTATTAATTACCATAATATACAAAGAATATGTAACAGATCTGAAAGCCTCTATTCTAAAAGTGAAAGTGACCAAGATCCAATTCATCAGACTCTAGACAACCTCAAGTGATTGAATAATAGAATAAATCTAATTGAGAAAAAAACAAACAATCAAAATAGAGTAAGAGAAAGGTGATGAAGCAACTGCTCCTAAAAGTAGCATTAGTTCAATTAAGGTATACTAGAAGAAAATCTGATTCACAAGAGGAATCAAGCTCATTTGGAAAAAAAGATATTATCATTAAGACAATAGTAAATATTAATATAATCTTCTTTAATACAACACATACCATACTACTTAATAACTTTATTAGTACAATCAAAAAGAACATTATTGAAAAAATAAACAAAGAATAGATAATATATAATAATTCTATTATAGACAACTTCATATTAGATAACACTATTACAATTAGAATACATAATATTAGAAATATAATGCTAGTCTCAATTAATAGAAACTATATAAACTTATACAAGAACTTGATATAGATATTTTGAAGATTTGTAAAACTAAACTAATAGAAGAAATAGCAGATTTTGTTTTTAATCTACAGTAAGCACACAAATTCTTGTATAGTTATAATAATGAAAAGCCCAGAGAATCTAAAGTAGGATTTCTTATCAATAGAAACATCAAGAAAAAGTCAAAATCAATTGAGAGAATAGAAGGCTATATAATAAGAGCTAATTTTCTATCAACAAGAAGCAAACTCAGTATCTATTAAGTACAGTATATCTGATATCTAGAAAAGTTGAAAGTAAATAGCTACAATAACTACTTCAAAATAAGATTTTAGATAAGCAAAGGAATCACTTTAAAGTTATAATTATGAATAATTTTAATGTAGTTATTAATCCAATAGTGGATCAATCTTTATTTACTAACAAAACAATTCCAAGATACAGAAAAGATGAAATAGACTTCTTTAACTTTCTAGAAGACTGGAACTATATAGACATCCAAAACTCCTGAGAAGAAACAAAAAATATTACCTTTATATGGACAGACAACTCAACATATAGCAGAATTGACTATATCTGAATACTACTAAAAATCAGTTTAAATAACATATATGAATTCAAAAATATTCTAGTAGAGGTATTACTGAATAGTGACCATATTCTTTTGTTAATAAGAATGACAATAAATAATCTGCTCAAAAACTAGGTTCAAGAACAATGCAGAACAAAAGATAAAAGAATATCAGATCCAACAAATTCTATTGCAGAACAATAGGAGAAGTTCAAACTCTAAATAGAATGCAAGCTTCTAAAAATTGATACATAACCTTCTTGACAAGAGGTTGAAGACAGCTCCCAAGAAATTGAAAAGGCTTGACAAGAACTCAAAACTCTAATTATTAAGGGTGCATACAAATGCTTCAAGAAGAAAAGAGTTTACTCTATTTTCAATAAAGAAAAAGAAGTTAAGACAGAATCAGTAATCCCCAAAAAAATTTTTGAAGTATATAGGAAAGCCAATAAGATTCATTTCCTTTTAAAGAAAATCCAAATTAATTTGGACTTAAGAACTAGAGAGAATATGGAGAATATAGAAAAGACTATTAGAAATCTACATGTCATTTATGAATCTCTCAATAAAGAATTAGTATCTCCCCAATCACAAAGTGAAATTCTAGAGCAATTAAGAAAGATCATCAAAATAGAATGCATCCTTAAAATAATATACAAGAAAAAAAAAAGTCTTCATATCAGAAACCAAATCAAAGAAGCTCTAGAAAACAGATATAATGATCTCAAATCTAATTAGAAGTAAATGCTAAACTTAGTCTTGAACCATAAAAAACCTATAATTATATTAGACTAGGTACTAACTAGAAATCAAGAAGAGAGAAACTATATTGCTATTGATCCTCAAACTATCAGAAGCAAGGTTGAAGAATATTATAAATAGGTTTTCAAAAAAAGAAATGTTAACTTTGAAAGTCTAAATCTCTTCTAGAAAAAAGAATATCAATATAAGGAATGGATTAATTCAATATGGTACTCACTATTAATAGAAGAAATCAAAGTAGAAGAGCTTGAAGCTATTTTGTAATTCCTTTTAAATAACAAGACTACCAGCCCCTCATACATTAACTATAAAATACACAAACATTTAGGAGCCAAAAGAAAAGGAACTTTATATCTTCTTTTCAACAAAGTCTTAAGTATAGGCCAGATACCTAAAAAATGAAAAAGCAGCAACATTTATTCTATTCCAAACCCAAGTTCTGAAAATATGATTTGAGCAATACAAGATCTATCATTATTTTAAAAATAGCTCAAAAATACTTTATCAAGATTCTTATTAATCAATTATTAATTATCTGTAAGTAATACAAAATCCTAAAAAATCTAAACTTTGCTAGCCTACAAGAAGAGAGTATAGCAGAAAATATCCACCTGCTGAACAATATCTGTGAAAAAGTTAGAGAAATAAAAAAAGAATTATAGATTCATTTTCAAAATACTGTCAAGGTATATAACACAATATTCTTTTATATGCTTGAAAAAGCTATAGATCAGATTTGAATTTTTATAACTATCAAGAAGCTTAAAATAGATCTTTTCACAGATAGAAGTTGTAATATCATCCTTCTTAATAGATACTCTAATCCAATAGTAGTAGGGAATAATTTAGATGTAAAACAATTTTTTCACTTTTATAAAAAATTTTCTATAATTTACTGCTATACAAAATTCAAAACAATAGTGACCTAGGTTATTCTATAGAAAAAGAATAGTTACTTAATTTCAACAAACCTGAGTAAAAAGTTAAGCTCTCTTTAAGGTAGATAGTAATTGTTTATATAGATAACATAACCTGGATTGCCAAATCTAAAGAAGACCTAGAAAGGATTTTGAAAGAAGCAAAAAAGTTCTATATAGCAAATAATTCTCAGATTAATGCAGAAAAGTCAATTTTTCTTACTATTAATCAGAATTTACAAGTTCCTGGAACCATTCAAGCTAGAATAGAGAGTACTATAGTCCATAAAAGTAAGACAAAAGAATTGAAATATTATTAACCTAATAAAATTAGAAATCAGAATAATAATTTAAGTAATAACTAAGAAAAGTTAACATAAAAACATATCCAATATGTTATAAACAGGGTCTTGATTTTAAGAATAGAATATAGAATGCAATATATACATTTAAATGAAAAGACATGCAATAAGCTCATAGTCATGTTTAAAAAAGTATTCAAGAACAAGACCTTAGTCTGTGAAACAATTTCAAACAGTTGTATTTATAACAAAGAAATATATGGTCTCAAAAGTATCTAGAAAATATAACTAGAAAGTCATATATTAGTATTTTTCTATCAACTCAATAATAATGAGACCTCCAGTATTGCCACTATAATTAGATTAAAATAGAACCAAATTAAATGTTGGGAGTCTGATAATATTTTAAAAAATTCTATTGACTCTTAAAAGCTAATTAAAGAAAATTTGATAGTTGTAATACTAGTTTTGGCAAAAAGTATATAAATTATCTTTTGAAGTTGGAGATAAAAGAAAACATTTGATTATTAAGGAGGTATTCTATCTATCAAATCAATATTATAAAATGATAGAGAATATAAAAAGGCTATTATATTATTATGCAAGCATAAGATCATGTTCTTAGATTAGCTCATCAATACTACTATGATGACACTCAAAGAATGGAGAGCAATTCAAATTCTCATTAGCAGATGTAAGGAACCAGTCCCCTTCTGATACAAAAAAGACAACAATAAATCATGATCTTTTATGAAACTCTCTACATGGACTCAATTGAACAGTTTACAATATATAGACTGATACATTTCCAACAAATCTAGATAGAAGGAAAATACATTGAATAGTATATACTAATATTCTAACAGATACATTAGAAAAGACAATATTCATAAAAAAACTCTTTCCGCTGATCCTTTGACCACACACAAAAAAGATGTTCGCAAGAAGTTTTTATACTTCCTTGCTAGTAAAGTCTTAATACTTTCCTTAAAACAACTTGAAGTATAACTTCAAGAGTCATTTCTACCCTTCTTCTATTGTTTACAAACCTCTTCACTCAAAAACTTGACTCCTAGTGATCAAGAAAAGTCAAGCAATACCTTTGATACCA
>CAJVPT010000442.1:0-30178 GCA_910592055.1 Acaulospora colombiana
CCCTTTCGACAATTTGTTGATGTTATAGTTCGGCCTGCTATTCGCGTATTGGAGTCTTTTATTCCTCTCCATGTTGTATTCTCTTCTCCGTTGTTATTGCGACTTCTTTCCAAGAATTGCCTAAAAAGAGAATTTTTGAAAAAAGATGGATCTCCGGAAAGAGTTGTCCCTTTTATTTTATATGTAATATCTTTAATATTATATATACTTATTATAATTACCTTTTTATGTATTTCATTTTTCTCTATTGTTTTTTTTATTAGTTTATATCTATTGTTATTATTTAAAAATGTATTTTGCTTATCTTGTAAGGATGCTATAATATTAAAATTCTAATTGTTTTTTATTCTATTATTGTTTATTAATATTTGTTTATTATATATATATATTCATAGTATTTGATAAGAAAATTAATCTATTCTATTTCATAACTTTTTCTGCTAATTCTTCAACTGCACATAAAAAAGATGTTCACAAGAAATTTTTATGTTTCTTTGCTAATAAAGTCTTAATACTTTTCTTAAACCTTAAATCAATCTGAAGAATATTTTAGGTGTTACTCTATTTTACTTTTCTCTTGCCTATATCCTTTTTCAAACAAAAACTTGATTACTAGTGATTTGAAAGTCATAAAATACCTTTTTTATTAATGATAAAAAAGTTCTAAAAAGAAGAAAAACTAACATATTGCTACTTTTTCACTTATAAAGAAACATTACAAAGTTACTACTATTATAAAAAAGCTAATACTTATTTTCTTTGTCACTTGTTAAGCTCTTATAGTACTTTTTCTTAGTCTTTCCTAAAAAATTTCACCTATTCTAGTTTGATCCTAAATTTTAAGTAGACAAATATTCTCATAGATTGATTAGTCTAGTAAGATTATATCAGTAAAGGATATAAACAAGCTTCTATTGATTACTTCATATATCTAAATGTATTTTCTCAGTTCCATAAGAATTTATGGTCCATAATAAATTATATGTATTAGTAGAATAAATAAAGGATATAATACTGATACATTATTGAACACAAAAAAGAGTTTATCTAACTATAGTAAAGGTTACAAGATATTTGATTGATTTTTGAAAATCAGAGTTACCTATATTTGGATTGTATATTAAGTAGATCTCGATTTATATTATTCAAAAAAGTCCAATTAGAGAAAGTAAAAATCAATCAGAAATACTTAGTGGTAAAGCTAGTGCATATAGAAATTTAAAAGGTTTTTATTCTATCCTAAAAAAATCTTAAGCTGGAAGACTGAAAAGATAATATCACTATATCAATCAAAACTTGAGTTCCAAAATGTCAGTAATTATGTACAAGCTGGTCAGAATTGGAAGATCCTTATTAATCACTAATACCAATGGTCACTAGCAGAATATATCAACTGTTAGTTAAATACAGTTCTTTCTTAAAAAATTAAATCTCAAACATGATAAGCAAATAGATAAGTATATCTATATTTGGATAAAAATGGATTTAATTTACAATATACTGGAAAACTCTTAAGTCACTTATGCAAATATCAATATATTATCTGGATTCTCCTTATTACTCTTTACTTAGTTATAAAGTCTTTCTTTTTGCTTTTAACTTATTTCTATAAAGACTTGATAAAAATTTTTTCTCAAATTATTCTCATAATAGGAGAACTTGGAAAAAACAAGAACTATATATTATAATTAAATAAAATTATTTATGTAATATATTATTATTTGAATTTTTTTTCTATTTTAATGACATTAATATACTTAATAAGATACTGATTTTCTTTTATAAAAGAAAGAGCAATAGGCTTCAAGACAGCTTTAGCTTATTATATCACTTTATTATCTTTTAATATATATTATTATATCTTTATATTAGTACATTATATATATATAGTTTGGAATTTAATAAAATAAGGCATAAGTCTATTATAAAAAATATACTGTATATATAATGAAAAAAAAATAGATTTTTACTCCTTTTAATTGCTATAAAGAACTAATATATCTTTAAAAATAGTTTACTATTTTATTATTTTGTCTTAATCTTTACTATTTGTTTCTTTAAATTATTTATTCTATTGTATAATCTCTTTAAATTAACTAGGATACTCTTTAAAGAATCCTATATATTTTTTATTTCAAGTCTATTTTGTTTTTAAAATATTTGTGTTTATTATTTCTTTGATTTTTTATTGATTTCCTATTGGTTTATATTGCAAAGTATTCTTCTTTTCTATTCTTTCTTATTTTATTCTATTGTTACCTTGCTATTTAGTTTGTCTTTTATTTTTGAAGCTATAATATCTTGAAGAAATAGAAGTAAAATCTATAACTTTATTGTCTGATTATGAGTCTGATACTGATTTATTATCTGTTTTTATACTTTTGAACTTAAATATTGTGTTTTTAACTTTGCTTTTTAGATTCTATCTTTTTAGTTTAGATATATAGTATTTTTAATACTTTATGAAAGACAAAATCTTTGTAAGAAAATATGTTATTTATATACTTTTTTTCTATCTTTCTTTGTCTAAAAAAAATCACTATAAAATTTTACTTCTTGAATATATAAAAATTTTTGAGTATATAATATATCTTAGCTTGAGTATTATTTAATACTCTAGCTATTAGGCTAGTATAGATTTTATTAATATCTAGAAGTTTTGCTAAATTATCATTTCTCTTAATTAGTATATTATTAATTTTATTTTAATTGGGCTCATTTTTGTATTGATTGAAGTTATTCATTTTGCTTTTAAATTAAAACCAAAATATTTATGCTACTTGATATGGGTTTTTATTTGAGATTTTATATTTATCTTATAAATATGAATATTCTAGAGTTCTCTATTTTTTTTTAGATCTGCTATTATAAAATGCTTATTGACTTTTTGATTTATGTCTATTAGAAAAATATATTAGATAGGAATGTCTTTATTGGTTTTGGATTCTTGAAAGACTTTTTTGTTCAATTTTTGCTTTTTATAAATAGCCATAGTAGTTATATATTGAATAGTGAAGTTGTTCTTCTTTTAATTTACTTCTTCTATATATTTTAGAACATATTCTTTTTTTTGTATCCAAAAGACTAGCCACTTATTTTTATTAATAAACTCTTTTTCAAATGGGTTTTTTTTTCTTATATAAATTTTAGAATATTATCTAAATATACTTTGGTTTTATTTTTTGTTTTTCCAGAAATATTAACTATTATTGCATCTAGTCTATAGATTTCTTTTTTCTTATAAAATATAAATTTGTTAATAAAGTTATATTCTTATTTTAATAATATAGGAGCTATATTTACTAATACAATAACTTTTAAAAAAATAATAAAACTCTTTCCACTAATCCTTTGATCACACAAAAAAAGACATCACAAAAAGTTTTTATATTTCTTGACTAATAAAGTCTTTCTACTTTTCTTAAAACAACTTAAAGCTTGTCTTCAAGAGTTACTATTACCTTTTCTCACTTGTTTACAAACTCTTTTAAATAAAAACTTAAGACTCTAATAACCTAAATAGACTCAAGTACATACTTTTTCTACTAAAGATAAGAATATTCTAGGAAATAAAAGGATCAACTGGTGAAGTGTCACCTTCCAGAACTTAATATGTCATGGAAATAGAAGTTTTCTAGGCAA
The DNA here is from genome assembly GCA_910592055.1 of Acaulospora colombiana. Lineage (NCBI taxonomy): Eukaryota > Fungi > Glomeromycota > Glomeromycetes > Diversisporales > Acaulosporaceae > Acaulospora > Acaulospora colombiana. The sequence continues at coordinate 3,643 of CAJVPT010000442.1, forward strand.
GGGAAGGCTTATTATCTACCTTCTTATATATTGTCTCTTGCTCTCTTAGAGTGTCTATAGTTTTTCACTGTTTTTTTGAAGAATTTTACCTATTCCAGCTTGATCCTAAATTTCTAATAGTACAATGTTACCTGGCTTCTAATTGGATAACATGAAATATATTGATAGCAAAATGTAAACAAGATTTCACTGGCCATACACATGTATCCTGATAATATCATTTGTGAAAGAAAGAGAAATCAAGGGTATGAACTCCTCTACTTTTCCAAATAAAGTTTAACTGAAGCAAAGAAATCATGAGGCATTAGAATAGACACTAAATTCCCTAGATAATGAAAAGATGATTATTTATTCAAGCTGAAACCTTTAATTTCTTATTATTCCAGTTAGGCAAAGTATGCAAAAAAGATTATTTCCTTACTCTAGTTAGACTATAAGACTGAAAAGTAGAGAAATATAAAACACTGCCCTTCTTAGAATTGAGAATGTATTTTTTCAGATATTATATAATAATATTGCAATCAAGATAAATATTACTAAAATTCCTTTAATTAGATGTGACTACTAAAAAATATTAGGAGTTACTCAACAAGAAAAAAAGCTATATAAGAACCTGGAATTTACTATTAGTCATTTTCTTTTGCACAGGTAAATACAAAATCAAAACTGAAAGAAAGGAAGCATTGAGCAAGACACTAGACCTGAGTAGGCAATAAGTACCTTAGAGGTCACAAGAAAATAATCAAGAGTATGGATAGATAAGTTTCTTAAATGGTCAGGAAGAAGAAGGATATCCTAGAAAGGTTGACTTCTAATGAGAAGAAGTTTTTAGCAGGGGTTCTTTTGAGGACATGGAGCACTTTTGTTTTTATTTTTATTTTTTTTTTATGTAATGTACTTGCATAGTTTTAGATATTTACTTTTTCTTTTATTTTTCCTTTCCTCTTTTGTAGTTTCTCGAAAATAGTTTCTTGAAGAATAATAAGCAGTAATAACCTACTAGCCATAATGGATAAATTAGAAGGATATTTATTCAAAATCTATCATAAAGTAAAATATTGTTCCCAAAGTTGCACTTAGAGATTGAAGCTCTTTTGAAAATTGAAAACTATTGATATGTGTATCAGTACAAGTTTTTAGTTTAACTATAATACAATTGTTCTATATATTTCTATCAGTTTTTATAATAATTAATAAACACATAATACTGGCTTAATCATGAGTCTAAAAAAAAAAAAAACCAATACAATAACTTGTAATTATTTCTTAAAGCTTTTGTAATTCTAACTATTTAACCTCTTAGACACATATTATTGTAATTTTATTGTTCATTATTGATTTAATGTTTGATTGCTTGATAATTTCCAGTGATTATTATTCTAACTTATATATTAATTTTTTGGATTTCTGATAATTTTTATAAACCTATTTTCAACATAAGATTGTAAAAGATCTTTTTTTTCTTTTTTAGTTACTAAAATATATGATATACTAAATTAAAATTTGTTCCTTATGGAATGTTATCTTAATATATTAACTATAATATTATCTAGAATGATATATATTTCTGTTAATAAAACTATTACTCTATTAAGTTTACTATTTCTTTATTGTACTAGTTGTTGGAAGGTCTATAGAGTTGAATATTTATTATATTTGTTAAGAGATTAATTAGGGTATTTATTATATTCTCTTCTCTTTTACTTACTATTTGTAATTTACATTGTGTTTGCTATTGAATTAAATTATTATTATTATTTTTTTTTGAAGTGCTAGCTCATTCTTGCACTAGTTCTGAAACTTTATTAAAGTCAAGATGAGTCCTAGGAACAACCAGAATGAGTAATTATCCATATTGTCTAAGGATTTACAGATCAATTAATAGTACAAGAGGTATCTATTTATATCTCACCCAACCAGGATAGGATAACTATATGACCATCTAGTATAGGACTGTCTCTTAATTCTAATTAAGTGAGGATTTGGCAGGAGTCTTTTTAAACATTCAATCCAATTGAAGTGATCCATCATATTTTTACCTTCCGTTATTGGAAATAGCACTTCCTAGAATCATGGTTCACCAGATGACTTGTCGCTATTCCCTTATTAGGAGAGCTAATATATCAGAAGTTTACCTGAGATACTTAACATCACCGATATTGAGGATTTCTCATATGGGAACCTTGTTGGTTCCATTAGCACTTCAAATTTTTTTGGGAGCTTGTTGTATTTCTAATACTATCTGGTTACTTGATTGGAGTACAGGTCTTGTATGAAGGACATCAAATTTTTAATTAATAGTTTTGAGTATTTAAACCTGTTATGCTTTTTTTTCAGCATCACATCAGCTAAATTTTTGACTTGTTGTGAACTTGTTTGGTCAGCTCTATGAGTGATTGGGTCCTTTTTCTTCTATTTGAGGGGACAATCTGTTTGTATTTTCTGGAATCTCGTATTGCCTATTTTGGCCATATTTGTGGAATCTTATGTATATTTTTTTTTGTTATAGTTGCAATAAGTGGATAGGATCCTTCTTCACTTTCCTGTTAGGTACCTGAGATTGGTTATGTATGGAAGGCTCATTTTACTTATACTAGTTATATATAGAACCTTGTGTTGATTTGTCATTTTTACTATAGACATGATGAGTGTACAGGTTCTTCTTATTGCCTTATAGAGCACTTAATCATCATCATGAGGGATGAGATTTTTGTACCACCTTGTGGCTGAATTTTTCACTTGATCCTCATATAGTATTGAACTCTAGACCTTGTGATTGCGACCTGAAAGCACTACCACTGTGCTATTGATCCACAGGTCATTGAATTAAATTATTATTAAATTATATAACTATTATTTAATTATAATTTATAGATTAACTCTTATTTACTTATTTACTTAATTTGTTATTTTGTTTTCAAGTTATTAATTTATTCATTATTATTATATTTATAGATCAAATAAAAAGTAAATAAGTATTAACTTGTTATTTACTTATTTATTAATTGTTTGAATTGTATTTATGAATTTTTTCAGAAATAAACTAGTTATTTGTAATGTTATTTGTGATAAGTTTAAATATATAATAGATTTTACTAGTTAAAATTATATCACTTTGTAGCTAAATTATTACTAAATTTAATTAAATTTAATAATAAAAAATATTACTAAAATTTTTTTAATTGCTACTACTCAATATATTACTTTTTTAACAATAAAGTAACAATAAAAATCTGACAATCAAAAAATTTTCAATCAAAAATTTATTAATTAAAAGTTTAACAATAAATTGTTAAAAAATTTATTAATAATTTATTAAATAATTCATTAACTATTTGGCAAAAATTTATTAACAATTTAATAAAAGTCTATCATAAAATTATTTATTAGTAATTCAATAAAAGTTCAACATTAATTTATCATAATTCATCAAAAATTCATTAATAGTTTATTAATAATTAGTTAATATTTCATTAAAACTATTTATTAAAAATTTATCAACTTTTTTTAAAACTATTCATTAAAAATTGATAATTATTTATCAAATCTATTCATTAAAAATTTATTAATTATTTATTAAAAATTTGTTAACTATTTATCTATTATTTAATAAAAAATTTATAAAACTTGCAAAAAGAATCAATTATATTTATAAATTATTTATATAAATTTTTTTTTTCAAATACCAGTTCATCCTTGCACCCATATGCTATGTATTTTATTAAAGTAAATAGACAATTTAGAAACAACTAGGATAAATAATTACCTGTACTGTTTAAGGATTTACAGATCAATGAATAGTACAAAGAGCTAACTATTTACATCTCACTCAACCAGGATAAGATAATTACATGACCGTCTAGTTTAGATTAACTGCTTACAACAACAAAATGCAAAAAAATAATAAGAAGAATGATGTACAAACTATATTAATTTTCTATTCTATACATAGGCACTTCCTAGGACCACTGCATAGGCCTTAATCCACTAGACGGCTTATTTCTTTTCCAAAAAAGGGAGCTAATATACCAAGGATTCACCTGAGGTATCCATCACCACCGATGTTGGGGATCCCCCATGTGGAGCCTTAACCTCCACTAGCGCTTAATCAAAAATTTATAAAAAAGGGTTAACTAGTACTGTTCATGGAAAGGTACTTTGTTGTTTGACAGGGTGACAGATATGTTTTCAAAGAAGAGGCAATAGGTATCCAAAACTTTCTCAAAAGGATCCTATTTCATATGGTCATTTTTTTTTAATTTAAGTTCACTGGAGTAGGAGAGAAGAAGTGGGAAGCTGTTGTTTTCTATCCAATGTGTCCTAATCCAGTATTGTTTTTTCTGTGTAGCCAATGACGTCATAAATTTTCATGTCTTGTATTCACCCGCACCATAGATAAATGACTTATAGTGGACTCCAGGTTCTTATGGGTACTGAGGAAATGCATTCAGACACGTAAGATGACCAATAGAAGCTTGTTTACATTCCTTTACAAACATGTTTTCTACTAACCAATCACTGCTTGAGAAATTTTGTGCTACTCAAAATTCAGGGTCAAACTGAAGTAGGCAAAATTCCTCAGAAAAACTGAGAAAGAGCACTCTTAGAGTCAATACATGACAAGAGAGTGAGTGGTTGCCTTCAAGATAAGTCTCTCATCACCAGATAGGCTCTGTAGTATTTCTTTAGCAAGTAGATAGGAACAGCACTTCAGTTCTTCTTCCTTTCAGAACTTTCTTGCCATTGATAGGAAAGGTATGTTCAAGACTTTTGTCATTAAAAGTCAGGTTTTTGTTTGAAGAAGATTGTTTACAAGAGGAGAGAGGAGGTAAAGATGGCTCTTGAAGGGTTCCTTCAAGTTGGTTTAAGAAAAGTTATAAGACTATATTAGCCAAGAAATATAAAAATTTCTTGCGAACATCTTTTTTGTGTATAGTCAGAGGATCAGCGGAAAGAGTGAAATTATTTACATAATAATATATAATCAATTAAATTATTATTGTTTTTTTTTAATTAGTTATACTGACTAGTTTTTATTAAATCTAAATTAAAGTTATATAGATTAGTTTATAAGAAACTATACTTATAATTATTTTAGTCTATACTATTTTGCTTGACTCAATATATTCAATTTTATTCTTTTTAATAAGTACCATATTATCAGTTATATTATTATACCCAAGTACCTAGTGTTTCATAAACCACTAGGGACTATCATTAATTTTTAATCAAAGGTTATAATATTGTTCTATTCTTGTATTTTTTGTTAATTTTTTTATATAAGATATATTTGAATCATATATAACATACTTGTCATGTTTGATTCTTTAGAAACTAGATTATTTGATAATTTTAATCTTTATATAGTCTAAGATAAATCTCTTAGTGATTGTTAGCAAGCCTATTCAGTAACCTAAGTCTTTCAGTAATCATTTTTAATAATTCTTCAAAGATGGTCAATAAGGGTTTTTTTTGATCAAATAAGATTTTATATTTCTGCAAACATATTTATATCTATAATTTTCATTGGGACTATTGAACTTCATCATATTTCTAATAGTTGTGACCCATCCCTTTAACACCTTTAGTGACTAGTACAGATAACTAAGGTCTTACAATACCTCTTATAAGTATAGTAATTTGAGAAAAGATAAATTTTACATAGAACTAGTAGAATCTTGAGGTGATTAGTATCACTCTTAACATTCTTCATTGACTTTATATATTTTAGATAACAAGGATGTTGTAGCTTTTTCTCTTAATACTAAAACTGATTAGGATCTGTATAACCTGATTTATTATACTATGGTTAGATGGTAAAATCTGATATATTATTTATGTATATGTATATATAAGGTTAATAAATATATATTTTGTATAATATGACTTATATTATAAGAACCATTCTTGAATAAAATTGAACTGATAACTTGTGAATAGTGATCTAGAAGTGCATCTACTATATATATATATTTTTTTTCTGTCAGATTAACTATGTATATTTTATTAAACATTTGTAAGCTATATACTGTATATTAAATGAAATGCTAAAGCTAATTCTTTAATTAACTTGTTTTGATTATTTTACTTCTCTAAGTGCAACTTCAGAAATAATTTTTCACTTTATTGGAAGTTGAGATAAAGACTCTTCTAACTTCTAATATCATTGCCCACAGGTCACTACTGCAGGGCACTCTTTTAAGCTCTAACGGAAATCAAAACCCTAATTACTTCATATCATACTTCACACTATTTAGTTTTTTTTTTTTTTTATATGTTCAACTGACAGGACGAATCTTTATTGAGGAATCAGTAGTACATTTTAGATTACATGAGCAATTCATATAACCTTTCTTAAATTACTTATCCTAGCCAAGTTCGCCAATTTTACTACATAGTGGTACCATTTTCGTCAGTTGCCATGTTTTGCCTGGAACTATAGCATTCCAAAGATCCGCTAGTGATATTTCCATTTTTATTAATCTTCAAGGGGCTTGTGTTATGTTCCTTAGTGGGTTTGCTTACCATGTTTTGCATGATAGTAAGTACCATGGATGATCTCTACCATGTTTGGATCCTTTTACAGGCTAGTCAAAGCTTGAATGGCTCAGTCCTCCGGTCATGATCTTGACATTCAGGCAATTCAATAGTGTTATGTCATTGGGCAGCATATAGCCTTCCATTGCCTCATTTTTAATCACTCTTGCAAGTTGGCCTTGCAGGGGTATTCCTTAGTTACTTCTTAGTGGATTGCTCCTCCCATTGGATTGGTTACCTTGGTGATTGTTTCCAAATTTCTTCTCCTAGGGTCTGCCCCTGCAGGTTTCCCAACATGGCACTAACGCTAACCATCAGCCTCCGCAATAGCTGTTCTCTTTGGTAGCCATTGGTTTCACGATCCATTGAGGTTTCTCATTAATTGTGTTATGGTCCGTTACATTTTCGATAGGTGCAAACAACTGAAGTCTCCCTGATCTCCCATAGGGTGTAGTTTTACAAGAGGTGGATGTCTTTCCCATTTCCGTTAAAAGGCTTGAAACGATCGGTGTTTTTCCTGGCTTGTCTTTGATCCTTACATATTTCAGCTAGCAGATTTATCAAGGATTTTCTTAGCACTAAAACCGGCCAAGGCTTGGATGATCAGAGTTTTTATACCATGGTCAGGTAGTGAAATTTTGTAGGTTATTTATGAGTACAAGAGTGTATGTAGTGATGAGCATGCATCTTGTACAACATAACCTATATTGCGAAAACTGTTCCTAGGTGGGATTGAACCAGTAACTCGTGGATAGTGACCTGGAAGTGCACCTACTACACTATTGACCCACAGGATACTATTTAGTAGAATTTTTTTCAATTTCTTGTTTTCAATTCTTTTTTCTTTATATATCAACTTCTTACTAAATTAGCTTTCTGTACTCTTCCTCTTTCTTTTCTGGTCCTGTAGATATACTGGTTTCTTAATCTTGTCATATTTGCAGATTTCTGATATCTGTTTTTACTCGATTACCTTTTTATATTTTATATTCCATATTTTCTTTTGAAAACGATTAAATATTTTTTTTTTGTATTTTTATTATCTATCTTTTTATCTTTTTTTTAATTCTCTTACTACAACACTTCAGATCAGCTATTCTTATAATTAGATCTTCCTCTATTAGTCTCATACAAAAGTTGAATGTATCTTGACTAGTTTTCAAGATTCTTTTTACTAGTTTTGCTATCTATTTGTCAATTTCTTCTATTTCTATCCTATTATCTATTATTAAATTTAAATTTTTCTCATTGGATTTTTTTTCCTTTTTTTTGAGAGCTTTCTGAATTCTTTGATAACTCTTTTCATTTCTTTTTGCCATGCCTCATTCCATTGAGTCTTATAAGTTGGATATTCTAGCAAGTATTCTATCGTTTTTTCTTCCTAACTATACACAATATATTTTATTTGCTTATATAGATCTGGTCTTCTTAGGGCCAGTTTAGTTAATGTTGGTAACTTATCATTAGTCAATTTAATAAGAAAGCTTTTGTTTTGTGAGCTTTTAAAAGAGATGTTTTATGTATGTCCATTCTTAAATTGTTCCTATACTAGGTCCCATGTATATTTGTATTGATCTTGAATTTGTTGATCCCATCTCTTTTCAGTTCTACCTTGAGTTGTTCCTTAATAGGTTGTTACTTTATTATTTGTTTTTTTTAATAGCTTGTCTTATAAAGATATCTAGTACTATATCTTACTATTTAATTTCTGTGATGATCTTGGATAAGACTAAGTTTTTTCATTTTATCACTGGAAATCTTAGTGCTTCTTTGACAAGAGTATCTGTTTCTTTATTATATTGAATATTAAAATATGCCTTAACCTTGATAAGCTTGAGATTCAACTTCTTTTTTTTTACAAGATCAAATATATACAGTATATTAACAAAAACCAGTTTTTTCTTTTAACCATCTTTTATAGGTCATTCTGGATTCTCCTTTTCTATAGTTTTTTATTTTGAGATATAGGCTTGACTATCTGTAAAGATCTTAATCTTGTTATCCACTGGAGTTACTAGTAGTATAGTTACTATCGCTACTAATTCTACTCTAGTGGATGAAGGCCAATTATCTACTTCAGTTTGGAACTTGCTTTCTCTTCCTGTCTCTTCTATCTGTATCCAGGCTGCTATCATTTTTATATTTATACTTCTGTGGTTTATAAGGAATTCATTAGAGTAAAAGATTATTGGTTCTTTTCTTTTTTTATTATGTTTAAGTATTTCAATCAGATGGAATTAATAGATCCTTCTTCAATATAATCTTTGATAATATTTATTTTCTAATCCTCTATTTCAATCTGTAGTATTCTTTCATTTTGGATAGTTACTTAGTCATAACATATTGTTCTATATATTGTTTCTTTCAATGCTTTTTTGAGATTTGGGATTTCTAGTAATTGAGCTCTTCTGGTGGATTTTCTTGCATATAGATAAGAAACCATATATATTTTCTCTATACTTGTTTCAATTATATATTATTCTTCTATCTTTGTATCTTTCGTACAACCTTAACACTAGGCTAGTTTTGATTCTTTGTTTTTAACTGAATTAATACATTCAAATTACTCTATTATAAACTGTCTTTTGATATTATCTAAAATCAATTTTTCTTCAAATTATCTGTTGTTGCTGAAATTGATTTTTTATAATCACTTAGAGTTTCAATTATTTATCAAAGTTGAGGTTGAGAGTAGGATGTTTTGAACTTTATTTTATTTATTCTTTTTTTCAGGATTCTATAAGCTGTTTTAATTTATTTCACTGAATTATCTTAGTTATAGATAGATACCATCCTGGAATAGGTTCTTTGCTTGTTTTTCTATAAGAACTTGAGCCTTTATCAGTTTCATAATCAATTAGTTGATCTATATATATCAGCTTATTGTTTCTAAGTAATGGAATTGCTTTTCTATATTCTTTCATTGACAAATATTCTCCAATTGGATTGTTTTCTTGATTCTATTCAAATATGACATTCTATTTTCAACTTTGAAAGGTTATGCCTATATCCTTGATCAGCTTCAGTACTTGCAGTGAAAAGTTACACTTTCCTGAAAAATTATTCAGTGAGTTACATGTAAACATATTGGCAGGCTCCCAGTATTTGACTTGTACTTGCTTAAGTCTAATAATTGTTGTAGTTCTTGCTAGTCTTGGGTCATTTAATCTATTATACAGTCCTATTATTTGACTTTCTTTTTGTAACATTCAAACACTCATTAAGTTATGAATTTTGGGATGATATATTATACTGTTGTGATATAATATAACCTTATTTTTGAACAGTTTTCTATATACTATTGTTAAGGTATTGCATATCTTCCAAGACAGTATACTATATTATATTCTGAATTCAATTCTTAATATTAGCACTTTATTCAAAATGTAAAGAGTTTGTTTGTCTGTTAGTTTTTTATTTTTTAGAGCTCTGATAACCATATTGATTTTTTTAAGTACTTATTCTTTAAGCTTGATAGCTGTTTTTTAATTGCCTATCCAGATCCCTAGGAATCTTGCTTGTTCCATTTTATCCAATTCTCTCATTACTTCTTTATTGACTCCTGCTTGAACTTTTTTAGAATACTAGTTAGGATTGTTAATAGTAACTAAAATTGATATGTTACTATTAATCTGAAAGTCATTTGTTTTTTTATTGCTATACTAAGGACCTGTAGCTTGTTTAGTTCTTGTAAGATTTGTGCTTTCTTGAGGAGTGTTTTTAGTTGAAGAGTTCTTCTGTATTTGATATATTTTAAACCATGCTTGTGATGTTTTTCTTGTATGGTAGGTATTTTCTTATTTGTAAGCTTGTTATACTGTATATTGCCTTATACAGTATATTTGTTCTTCAAATACTTTCTATATTATGTTCATATAAGTTTCTCTTCTACTTTCTTCTGACTCTTCTTTTAACAAAGGATCTAACATTATTTTAAGCTTATGGTTTATACTTTTCTTAAATGTCTGCCATTGTTCTACTGTTGATTTTTTAATATCAATTCTCCTTTCATTTTTTATAGTTGATTTGTTAAGGATGTCTTTTGTAAACAAATTGTTATAATATAATATTATCAGTAGTATTGTATAGTTATTGCCTGTGATTTCTTCTATACTTTGATTGTCAAATCATAGTAATGAAAATTTTGTAAGACTCTGTGATAACTATATATAATCTATTTTGCTACTACTAGTAACATTTCATATTGTTGAAGTTTTATTCTTTCCTTTCCACACTGCTTGTGTATTTATAAAAATTTATTTATTTAAAAAGTTAAATAATTGAATTTCTGAATGTCAAGATAGTTTGAATGTTGCTCTGGAAGTTAATGTTCTATTTTTTATAGAGTTGTATGCAATATTAAAGTCTTCTATAATTACTATATAAAAATTCTGTCTATATTTTTCTTTGATAAAGTTTTGTATTTTCTCTTGTACCTTTTTACTTTATTGTTTGTCTGAAAAAATATAAATCTGGATAATGCAAATCTCATGAATTTTCAGATTTTCAACGTTCACTCTTTCTACTGATCCTCTGACCACACACAAAAAAGATGTTCGCAAGAAGTTTTCAATACTTCTATGCTAATAAAGTCTTACTACTTTCTTTAAACCAATCCAAAAGTTCTCTTAGAACTCTCACATCATCCCTTTTCTCTTATCTACAACCTTTTTTGAACAAACTGAACTCTTGTGGCTTGCAAAGTTTAGTTCCTACCTTTACTACCTATAGCAAGAAAGTTCCTAAAGGGAAAAGAACCAACAGTGAAGTATCTTCCACCTCTTAGTTATGGTAGAGATAACAGAGGTTAAAACCAGTCAAAGGACACAATTTTTCACCCTTTGACTGGTATTGTGGCCTTTCAGAGCTATCTTTTTCACAGCTTTTGGGGGAATTGGCCTATCCCAGTTTGACCCTGAAATTTCGGGTAGTACGGATCTCACCAACTCTGATTGGTTGATGCGAAACACATTAGACAAAATTGTAAACAAGCTCCTATTGGCCACCTTACATGTCTGAATACATTTCCTCAGCCTCCATAAGAACCTGGATCCATCATAAGTCGTTTTGTCTGGCATGGATGGATACAGGACACAGTACCGACACATCATTGGATATAAGAAAGAGTCTGTCCGATCATGGTAAAGGTCACAAGATGCTCGATTGATTTTTTCTCAAGTCAGAGCTGCCTATACTCTGATTGTATGTCAGGTAGATTCCAACCTCTACTGCCTGGAAAGTCTAAATCAGAGAAAGCACGGAGCCATTAAAGATGCTCAGTGGTAAAGCTTATGTGTAAAGTAATCCAGGAAGTTTTCGTCCTATTTTCAAAAAATCCTAAGCTGGAAGACTAGAAGGCTAAAGCCACTTCACTAATCAAAACTTAAGCCCGAAAATGTCAGTAGTGATGTGCAAGCCGGTCGGATAATCTGGGAGATTCTCGTTGATTGCTAATACCAACGACCACCAGCAGGGTATGTCTACCGCGAGGCTAGGTACTGTTCTTTCTATAAGGAATTAAATCTGAAATAAGAGGCCCAGATGGGTAAGTATTCCCATATTTAGATAGGAATGGGTTTAATTGATGATATACTGGAAGACTTCAAGTCACTCATGCAGATATCAATATATCATCTGGGCCTTTCTGATTACTTCCTCTCCACAAGCCTTATAATTGTAAAGTCTCCTCTTCGGCCTCCACCTTATTTCTGTAAAAGACTCAATAGAAGTCTTCTCTCAGACCTTTCCACGAGGGGAATTTGAACAAGACAGGCATGTGCCAAAAAACAAGACTGATAAATTTCACATGACTATCCAATCTTTCTTTTATTTTTATTTTCATTTATGACACCAGCACACTTTAGGGATACTGGTTTTTCTTTGGAAAAAGAAAGGGCAATAAGCCTTGAAGTAGCTTTAGAATAACTTTAGCTTATTGTTATCTTTATCTTTTCGAATATATATCCATGTATTCGTGCTTTGTGCAATGTAAACTTATAATTTGGGATCCAATAAAGTTAGGCATAAGCCCATCAAAAAAAAAAAAAAAATAATAATAATAATGCAAATCTTGTTTCTTTTCATAAGCATATTAACTGCTATTATGTATACTTCTATTTCTTCTACAGTTGCTATTTTTTTTTCAGATTTTTTCTTACCAATATTCTAACTTCTGCTCCATATGAAGTATCTTTGTTGATACTATAGAAGTGCTTGTACATCATTTGATTTTGGAAGACCCATTTTGCCTTTGCTTTGGATAGCTTTGTTTCACATAAACCTATGATTCTAATACCTTGTTCCAGTATTTCTTCTATAAGATTATATTGATTTGTTTTATCAGTAATATCTCTAACATTGTACATTTTTATTCTTATTACTTTTTTTTCAATCTCTGCATCTTTTTGTTTCTCTTCTAGTTGTATTTTACTATTTTTTCTTTTTATGAATTCAGTTTTTTCTATTTGAAAAAAGGTCTCAAGGTCTTGATTATATTGTTGATCCCCAGTACTATCTTCTCCTCCTATCATACTTTGCCCTTATTTTTTGTTTAAATGTTGAAAATAGTAGACAGGTATTTTCTATTCTTCTATAATTGAACTGATACTTCTTTTAAGAGTAGTTAACCCTGCATTTGAATGGGCTTTTTTCAAGTTTATCTATTCTTTTGCCTAGTTTTTCAATTAATTTGCATAATTGAGATACTTCAGATTCCTGTTTTGAATTAGATCTGAAGCTTCTAGTCTTATGTCTTGTTGTTTGACTTTCTTGTTGCCTATAATTAGTATTATTGTTTTTTTCCTCCTCTTGATTTTGTGGCTCTTTATATGGAGTATGGTTTCTTTTCTTTTTAAAGATTTCTTGTTGCTATATGTAGTTGGTGGATCTAGTCTTGAAGTATATTTATTAGTTCTTATATAGTAGTTCTTATTATTCTAGGTATCTATTGTTACTATACTTTGATATTTTGTCTCAATATAGTTGTCTGTTTTCTTTTTATGACTATTATATCTTCAATTTTCTTCTTTTTCAATAGAATCATTTGAATTGTCTAAGTCATATAAGTTGTTTGAGTTAATAAACATTCTACATTGATGCTGATAGTAGTTTTTTGTACTCCATACTAAGCTTTGGTTTTTAATCTTGATTTGTTGTTGAAGTACCTCTTTCAAGTCTTTTTCATTTTCAAAATAAATTATTGTATAATTTCTAATACTAGAGTAATCTTATTTCTTGATACATAGGAGGCTTTCACTTTTGTTTGACTAAGTGATTTGGATATCTATTCTATAGATCTTCCACTAACCCATATAGTTTTAAGGAGTGACACTTTTTTTTTTTAAGTATCTGGGTTACTTCTTGATCATTTAGTTTTTTGTGAGCTATTACCAATCTTACTTGATTGAAATTAATTTTGAGTACCTAGTATTGTTTTAGTTTGGTATGCTCACAATATACAAAGAGATAGATTCTGAATCTTTTTGATAAAAAGCCATGTAATATTTGTGAATATTGACTATTTTTCTGTATTCTTTTATTACTTTCCTAATTGATTGTTTATTATATTTGTGTTCTGTGTCTACCAATATAATATATTTAAATTTGTTTTTTGCTAAAGAAAAGTTTTCTGGCTTAAAAAATCTTTTATTCAGAGCATATCTTTGAAAGGCTAAACATGTACTCCTATTTTGATTCATTCTCTTGATGGAGAAGTTTTCATCTTCTTTTTTATTAATTGATTCAAATATTATGCTGTATTCTCTACTTCATCAAGATTAAAAGTAATTCAATGGTTGCTATTGATGAATTTAGTTTTAAAGAGATTCATTCTCTTGAGTATACTTAAAGTTTTCTTGAGATATTTGATTTTTTCTTCTTTGTTATCTCCTGGTAGTGTAGTTGGAGTACTCCCAATTTAATTGTACTCATTTGTAATAAAGTAAGAATTAAATATAGAGCCTTGTATCATATTTCATATATTATAAGAGACATTTTCTGTGATACAGGTTCCTTGAACCATCTCTTTGATTATTTTTACTTTTGTTTGCTCTGTTATTGTCCTGTTTTTTATTTCAACTTCTTTAGTTATGTTAATTTTTTCAGTTTCCATAAAAGTTGATTAAATATTCATTGAAACATTATCTATTTCTATGGTTTCTTTTATACTATGACTCGAAGTATAATTTCCTATTTTATTTGTTACAGTAACATGTTATATATCTTTTCTTTAAGCATTAGAGCTTATAGGTCTTGTCTTTTGCCTTGTTCCTTTTTCCACAAAGTGATAATATATTTTTTTAACATATGTTTTTTTGCTAAAGTTAAAGAATCTATATTTAACAAGTTGGCAATGATATTGTCTAATATTAAAGTTATATGAATTGCTCTTCTAAAATATTTGATTGATCTCTTGTCTTGTGCCTTAGCTTATATTGAAGTGTTTTTGTCTTCCATAGTTTTTGTTGATGATCATGACTGATAGTAACATTTTCTAATACTCTTAGAATTTCTTGTTCACTTCTTTCTAGAATTCTAATAATGTTTTGCTCTTTTTGAGTTATATTGTCACATAAAATAGATAAACTATCACATGTATTAGTTTGTTTTGATATGTTGTTGTTTTTCTGCATGGTAATCTAGAAATAAGGAATTATATTGGGCTAGTAATCAGATAATCTTTGTCAATATATTGTTTATCCATATGTTTTGATTTTGTGTATCAGTCTTGTTTATCCACATGTATATAACTTGTTTACTGCTTGTAATATAGTTGGATTGACATATATTACTATTTTAAATAATATTAACATGTCATGAGTTGTTGTTTTGTTATGTCTAGGATCTATTCTCTTTTATATATTAGTATTTACATAATATAAGTTGATAGATCAATTTTTGTGATTGTTTGTTACTGATTTTTACTGTTTGATTCAAGAGATCTGAACATCCTTTTAGTTTTTTGAATCCTGAATTTGAACTGATTTATTAGTTTGAATTATTGCTTTTGAAATCTCTCTTAGTATCTAAAAAGGTATTAACCTGCATTGACCTGGCTAAGAGCTTTGTAAAGTTGATGTTGAGTCTCAAGAAGCCTATTGTGAATCAGTTTGTCTTTGCTTTTTTTTTTTCCTAAAATAAATAAAAAGTATAAAAATATTGCTGCTAATTAATATTATTCTTTTTTGTTATTCTTTTGTTATTGTCAAAAGTCAAATATATATTATGTAAAGGAGAGTAATTGCTATACTATTTCTTCTTAAGATTGTTTCTTATGAAAAGGTTTTTCTTTTAGAAAATTGCTATAAAAGAAAATTTTCTAAAAGGATCAGCAGAAATAGTATATTCCAGTATATAATCAATTTGCATTCACTATACTATAGATTCACAGATCTATTAATTAAATTATAATAATTTTTTTTAAGTATTTATAGTCAAGCTAGATAATCAATTGAAAACATAAGTATATTTTCATTTGAGTAGCATAATATATACTATTATTCTAATTTAACTAACTTATAATAAGTATAAAAGTCTTTAAGTTCAATCTTGAGAACAATATTTTGCTTCAAATATCTTTAGATAAAAACTTTTCTAGTTCACTATATTATTATTAGCAGGTTGTTATCACCATATATTAAACCAAACTATTAAAATACAGGAAACTATAAAAATATGAGTTAAAAAAAGGGAAGGAAGATATTTAAAAACGTCTAAATAGATAACAAAAAAATAAAAAAGTAAAAATTGAAAAAAAAATTTTCAGCTTCTTTCAAAAATCTACTTCTTAAAACCTCTTCTCAATAAGAAATATTTGATTAGGATATTTTTTCTTTTCTTGATTATCTGAAAAACTTATCCATTCCTAATTTTAATTTTCTTCTTGTGTAAGACTTATCACCTAGTAGGAGTTTTTATTTCTAGGACACACCTGATTCCAACCTTCTATAAACAATAATTTTTTATTTATTTATAATAAAGAGATGACTTATTATGAATTCCAGATTCTTATGTAACCCAATAGAAACTGGGCTATATTGTTTCAATATAATTTCTTTCAATAGTCATATCTAGTTAAAGAAATTTTATTGATATGCATTTTTTATTACTCAAAAGGTCAGATTTTTCAACAATTCTTTTGTATTATAATAGTAAAAGAGTTTTGAATAGTGATAGGAATCCTCATTGATTATAATATTCTTTAATAACTTTTGAGAAATAGATTTTCAGCTATAATTAAGGATTTAAACTTAATATGGACTAATGACTATTCAGTTTTATTATAAAAAAAGACCTTGGTCTTGAAATTTGACTAATTAGAATAATAAAAGAGAAAGATCTCAGCTTGACTAAATAACAATTTTTTTATTATTTGAGGACTTATTGCTCATATTTTATTGATCTCATAGAACTTGATTATAGGCTAATTTAATTGAAAAAGTAAATAGGACTGAACTTTAATTAAACTTTTCAATCATTAATAATGTTATTGGAACATATATATATGATCAATAGAAACTTGTTTATATTTTGTTATTAATATATTTCGTATTAACCAATCAGATTTCAAGTGGTATTATGCTATTAGAAATTTAGGATCAAACTAAGATATGCAAAATTCCTTAAAAAAACTAAAAAAAACAATAGACACTCTAAGAGAGTACAAGGCAGTATGTGAGAAGATTGATAATAAACCTTCTCCTGTTGACAAAATCTCTATTTTTTGTTCTTCCAGCTCTGTAAAATGACACTCTACTTCTTAATCTTTTTACTTCCTAGAACCTTCTTTTACTTAATAGAGAAAGTAGTACTTAAGTCTATTCAAATCACTAGAGACTTAAGTTTTTATTTAATGAAGATTATAAACAAGTAAGAGAGGATAGTAGAAATAAGTGAAAACAAGTTTCAAGATGTTTTAATAGAAATATAAAGACTTTATTAACAAGAAAATATAAAACTTCTTGTAAATATCTTTTTTGTATATAGTTTAAGGATCAGTAAAAAGAGTTTTTTGGATATTTTTTGAGGGTAAGGTACTTGTAGCCAGGCTAAATTATCAGTTTATTAATCAATTAAAAACATAAGTATATTTTCATTTAAGCAATATGATACATACTACAGTTAAACTATTATTTTAATCTAACTAACTTGTTATAAACATAAAAGTCTTTAAGTTCAGTCTTAAAAACAATATTTTACTTCACAGTATCTTTGAATGAAAACTTTTCTGGTTTACTGCATCATTGCCAGCAGGTTGTTACCACTGTATATCTTATCAATCCACTAAAATATAGAAAACTATAAAAGGATAGATTGAAAATAGAAGAGGGGAGATATTTAAAAATATCTAAATAGACAACAAGAAAATAAAAAAGTAAAAATTTTAAAAAAAAATTTCAGCTTTCTTCAAAGACCTGCTTCTCAAGATCTTTTTTCAATAAAAAATGTTCAATTGAAATATTCTTTTTTTTCTTAATTATTTGAGAAACTTATTTATTTTTAATCTTGATTTCCTTCTTATATACCATCTAAGAAGACTTATCACCTAGTGGAAGCCTTTACTTTCAGGACACACTTGATCCTAACCTTCTTTGGACAATGATTTTTTATCCACTTGCAGTAGATAGGTGACTTATGATGAATTCCAGATTCATATAGAACTGGATCATATTGTTTCAATATGATACCTTCAGCAGCCATGCCTAGTTAAAAGAATTTTATTAGTATATATTTTCCATTACCCAAAAGGTCGGATTTTTTAATAATCTTTTTACCTTGTAATAGTATAAGGGTCTTGAAAGAGATAGGAATTCTTATTGATTGTGATATTCTTTAACAACTTCTGGAAAAATGCATTTTCAATTGTAACCAAAGAATTGAAGCTTAATATGGACTAGAGACTATCTAATATTATTGCCTAATTGAAATAAGAAGGAGATTTTGATATTAAACTTTTTATGATTTTTATTTACTATTAAATAATATTGTACTGTATATATGATGATTTATATATAATAAATGTATTACATATTATATATACTAACTAGTCTGTCAAGGGAAATCACATAATGTTCTCTTAATTTTTCTTAAAACAATTTTATAGAATAATCCAATTATTAGACTATTGTATGTATTCTAACCTGTTCCTGGTTTTAGAACTTCAACATAATCTACAGATTCTTTTTCCTACCAAGGTTTCCTAATAATTTGCTATAAACAAATTTGACCATGCTTTTATATATCCTACTGGTACAATGTTTACTCTCTTCAGGACTTCAACCTTCTTGACTTGACAACTTTATTATTAGTTGATAAGATCATCAGAGTACCTTTATCAATCCAGTTTTTATCCTGATTGACCATGAAATTAGCCTATCCTTCTCCACCTTATTATGGTAATAATAAGATTCTGATTGTCTACAACATCCATAAACTAACTTGATCTGATAGAAATTAGCTATAGATGATATTATGCTAAAGTAGATCTTTCCATTTTGGATATCAATAAGATAGCCAGGATTGCATCCAATAATGGGTATTAACTTGTTATTCAATATAATTGTTTCATTGTGTATAGTATTTTTTCACTTGGCTCTCAAGTGGTATTAAACTCTAGATCTCGTAATTGCAACCTGGGAGCACTATTACTGTACTATAGATTCATAGATTTAAAAAGTTTTTTAGTTATATAATTTAATTAAATTAAAATAATATAAATTATATTATATATATATATATCAATCAACTCTTTCCACTGATCCTCTGATTATATATAAAAAAGATGTTTACAAGAAGTTTTTATACTTCTAGGCTAATAAAGTTTTACCACTTTCACTAAACCAACTTGAAGAAACTTCAAGAGCTATCAACTACTCCCTCTTCTCTTTCTTACTATTCTCTTCAAACAAAAACTTGACCTTTAGTGACCATGAAGGTTAAGAAACACCTTTTCTATCAATAATAAGAAAGTTTTGAAAGGAAGAAGAACTAATATACCATTATCTCACACTATAGAGAAACATCACAAAAGTGATTATGTAATGAGAGACAACTTTTCCATTCTTTTGTCACTTGTTGCCTTCTCATAGTACTCATTCTTAATTTTTCTGGTGAATTTTACTTATCTCAATTTGACCCTAAATTTTGAGTAGTACAAAGTTTATTATACTGTAATTGGACAGATAAAGCTTATATTAGTAAAAGAAGTAAACAAGCTCCTATTGGTCATCTCACATGTCTAAATGCATTTTCTTAGTTCCATAAAAACCTGGGATCTACCATAAGTTATATGCTTTGGGTGCGGAAGGATACAGAACAAACAAATCTCCTATATCAATAATATCTAGAAAAAAAAACTATTGGAACAGAATTCATTGGATAGTCAACAAAGATCTCTTTCTTCTTCTCCTCTCAAACAGATATATCAACACCTGGAATAGTATCTTTTTGGAGAGTTTTGATACTACCACTATCTTATTGTATATCGACATACCTTTCAAACATAATCATCTCTCTTCAAATTTTTCTTTGGGCTGATGTGTCTTGCCTGAGCACATGTGTCAAGGAGAATTTAGGAGAATCAATAAATTTTCTTTTTCAGTGTGTAAATTAGATTGATTTAAGTTATTCTCCCTGACAACAAGTCATCTCATGGATTGAAGTGTTTAGAATTTAACAATATAGAAATACTGAAAGTAGCCAAAAAACAGACAATACACTCTCAATAGATGAAGCACTCAAAGAGTAACCAGTTTACAGAATCAAAGTGATAGTAGTAGCATAAAATTTTAACTCTCATAGATAATCCTAAAAATGTTTTATTAGTAATTATTTCTTGTATTTGCATTTTACTCTGACTTGAAACTTTAATAAAACAAGGTTGAGTTGCTATTTTTAAAAAAATAAAATAAATATATTATATATATATATATACAGTATATATATATTAGATATTAACTCATTCATATGTCATAACAATGTTTTATTATAATAAAGATCATATTTAGAGACAATCAGAATAAATAATTATCCATACTATTAAGGATTTACAAATTATTGAATAGTATATAAAGCTAACTATTTATATCTTATATAATCAGAATAGAGCAACTATATGACCATTTAGTATAGATACTTTTTTTAAAGCCCTTTGTCAAGCTAGGTATATATGTTTTATTAAATGTTTTATATATTTTACATTAAAAATATATCGCTAAAACTAAATCTCTATCTAACTTACTCATTATTATTTTGAAATTTATTAAAACTTTAAGTACAACTTTGGAAGAGATTTATTGCTTCATTAATAGTTCAAGTAAAAATCCTTCCAACTACTAACTTCATTATTTACAGATCACTATTGCATATTACTATATGATATTTTGACAGAGCTTAAAACCCAATCACTTTATTTCATATTTTACTCTTTTTGTTAAAATTTTTTGAAGGTTTTTATAAATTTCTAGATTTCTTTCTTCTAATAATAATTCTCTTTTCTTGAAGGACATAGTTTTTTGGCCTGTGAAATTTGAAGATCATTTAGTTTTGTCTGCTCTACTAATTCTTTATAACTATTCTTATTCAATTATTTTTTTATATCTCTTGTTCCAGATTCTTTTTTAGACTTGTTTGTAAATTCTTTTTTATATATTTAATATCTATTTTTTTGCTTCTTTTCCTATATGTTTTTCATGGTATCTTAGGTCTGCCATTTCTAGAATAAGACTACTTTTTATTAGGCTGATGCAAAAACTTAAAGTATTTTGACTAGTTTTAGAAGTTTGTTCCACTAGTCTAAAGATCCACTTGTCAAGTTTTTTGAGTTTTTTTTGATTATTAGTGATCAGCCTGATTTTTTTTTTACAGCTTCTTTTTTTCTTTCTTGTAGAAGCTCTTTAAAGTTTCTAATAATTTCATCTACTTTTTTATTTCATACTATATGTAGTTGGTCCTTATAGGCTGAATATTTTAGCAAGTATTTTATAGTTTTTTTTTATTGATTACATACAATACATATATTTCACTTGTTTGTATAGATCAGATTTTCTTATGGCTATTTTACTTAATATCAATAGCTCATTATTGATTAGTTGATAAGAAAACTTCTATGTTAAGATTTTTTAAAAGATGTATTCCATATATATTTATCTTTAATTCTTTTCTACATTAAATTCCATATGTGAAGTCAATGTTCTGAAATTTGATAGTTTCATTTTTTCTCTATTCTGTTTTGCTATGTCCATTTATAGGCTATTGTTTTATTATTAATATTTTTGAAAAATTGTCTGATTGTATCATCTAAGGTCTTGTCTTGCCATTTAATTTCTATGATAATCTTATGTATAAGAAGATCTTTCTATTCAATTGGTTGGAGTTTTAGGGCTTCTTTAGTAAGGTCATCTGCTTTTTTATTATAAGGATAATTGGAGTATGCCTTAACTTTGATGAGCTTTAAATCTATATTTTTTTTCTTTGCTAGCTTTATCATTCATACCCAAAGAGATCAATTTTTTTCCTTTGGCCATTTTTTATACATTCTTCTTGAATCCTCTTTTCTTATTGTTTTCTATTTGAAAATATAGGCTTGACTATCTATATAAATCTTAACTGTGCTATTAATGGAAACTACCAGAAGTATTATTATAATTGCTACCAATTCAACCCTTATGGATAAAGGCCAGTTGTTTACTTTTGTTTGGAACTTGCTTTCTCTTTATATTTTTCCTATCTGAATCTAAGCAGTTTCTATTTTCATTTCTTTTTTTCCATAGTTAATTAGTAATCCATCAGAATAGAAGATTAATTTTTCTTTTAATTCAAGATTAAATTGAAATATTTCTATTAGGAAGTTTTAATATATTCTTTTTTTAATATTTTTTCTAATAATAATTTCTTCCTAGATTTTAATATTTATATAATTTACTTTATTATTTTGAAACATAAGAGAGCTTTGGTTATTGTAAATTGCTTCTTGGATTCTTTTTTTCAGAATTGTCATGGAATTAAAAATTTTTGGTTCTCATGCTCTTTTAGTAGATTTTTTTGTATTAAGGTATGGTACTAAATAAATCTCTTATATATATCTCTATATAATATAATTGCTATTTTGTATTGTACCTTCAAGACATTTTTTCAAACTAGTTTCTTGATTATTATTCATATTTTAACAAGTAAAATGTTCTACTATTACTTTATATTCCTTTTTTTCTTGTTTAGTTTTTTTCAAATTATTTGATTTTTTTCTCTTTCCATTATTATTCATGGTTTTTGTTACTTATCTTAATCAGGTCTTATTTTAACATATTCTAATTCTCATTTTATGTAGTTATTCTTCCAAGATCTTATAAGCTGCTTAAACTATTCATTTATAAAGTTTATTGCTATAGTTTTAAACATTTTGGAATAGGTCCTTTACTTGTATTTTGTAGAAGCTGAAGCATTTATCAGTTTTGAATTTTCTTGAATTCTTGATCAATTATTTGATCCAGATATATTAGTCTATTGTTTCTAAGTAATGGAATAGCTTTTTTGTATTTCTCTGGTATAAAGTATTTTCTAATCAAACTGTTTCCCTTATTCTATTTAAAGATGTCTTGCTATTTTCAACTTTAAAAGGTTTTTTCCCTATCTTTTATTAATTTGATCACTTTAAATATAAAGTTACCTTTGTTTGATAAGTGATTTAGTAACTTGCAGGTTAATAGATTAAGTGGCTTCCAATTTTAATCTGTGCTTGTTTAAGTCTAATAATTGTTGTGATTCCTGCTGATCCTGGATTATTGAGTCTATTGTATAGTCCTATTATTTGATTTTTTTTGTTGTAACATTCAAATACTCTTCAAATTATGAATCTTAGGTAATGAATTATGTTATTAAACATGAATCTACATAAAATACTTTTGTTCTTGAAGAGTTTTCTATATGCTATTGTTAAGATGTTACATATTTTTCAAGATAATATATTATGTTACATTCTAAATTCTATTCTAGATATTAATACTTTATTTAGAATATAGAGAGCTTGTTTGTTTATCATCTTTTTGTTTTTAAAGACTCTAGTTACTAAGTTGACTTCTTTAAGTACTCATTCTTTAAGCTCAATCACAGTTTTTTGATGTTCAATCCATATTCCCAAGAATCTGACTTGTTTTACTTTATCAAGCTCTTAGATTACTTCTTTATTGATATCTACTTAAACTTCTTCTAAATAGCAATTAGAATTATTGATAATCATTAAGATTGATTTGTTGCTATTGATTTGAGAGTTATTTGTTTTATAGAAGACTTTTGCAATCTTTAGGATCTTTTCCATATCCTTCTTGGATCTAACTATTTATATCATATTATTCATAAAGACTATGACTATATATCTTAATTCTAACCTTTTTATAATGTATCTTTTTAGATCTGGATTCTAGACAACTAATATCTTATACCCTCTTTATATATCATTTTAAATTTTGCAAAGAAGCAGATTTTAGAAAATTTTCTATAATAGAGATGAAATAGTTTCTTCTTAATTGATTCCATCTCTTGCTACTATTAATTCTATATTCTGAAATAGGCTCATTATAATCTTTATGAAACTTTTTGAAGCTTTGATTTTTTCTATTGCTTTTATTAACATTTTTAGACTAATGATATTATATGCTTTTGCTGTATTATGAAAAAATATTCACAATTTCTTTTTGTTTTTCCTGACATTTTCACAAATCTTATTGAGAATCTGAATTGATTCTACTATACTTTCTCCTGATAGTTTTATGTAATTAGGTCCTCTAAAAATATTATTGTTTTTACAAATATTGCTTATTTTATTAATGAGTACTTTGGTAAAACACTTTTTTGTAATTTCTAATAAGACAATAGGTCTGGTATTTGAGAGTTCACAATTCTAGGGTTTAGGTTTAGCTATAAGATATACTGTATATAGCTTTGTTTCCAATATTTCAGAATAACTTTCCATCTTAAAAAGTTATTTAGTATTTTTCTCAAGAATTCTTTTCCTTTCTGGCTTAACCTTTTTAGTATCTCATAATTATTCTGTGATCTTCCTGGAGCTTTGTTATTTGGAAGTATACACAATATTTTACTTAGTTCTTCTTGTAAGATTAGTTTGAGTAATTTATTATATCAAGCTTATTGAATATATTCTTTAGGTTTGTACTTTTCTTTCCAATCTTTCAGTAAGCTGTCATAACTAGCTTTTCTTTTTTTAAAGGCTTCCTGATAGTAATGTCTTATTTTCTTCTCGATTTCATCTTTTTCTATTGTGATGTACTTATTGTCATCTTGTTTAATCTTGATCTTATCAAGTACTATTCTACTTCTAGTACAATTGGTTAAGAAACTAACCATTTGTCTCTGATTGTTTCTCAAATAATCACATCTTTATTCCAAAGTAGTTTTGATAGTATCTCTTGTTTTTTTGACTTTCAACCTTTGACATATGAATTTGAGATCTTCTATTGTTTCTTGGATATCTTTTTTCAAGAATTTTCATGGCATATTAGAAATGTT
Organism: Acaulospora colombiana; assembly: GCA_910592055.1. NCBI lineage: Eukaryota > Fungi > Glomeromycota > Glomeromycetes > Diversisporales > Acaulosporaceae > Acaulospora > Acaulospora colombiana. The sequence continues at coordinate 28,696 of CAJVPT010000442.1, forward strand.
ATATTGAACACAGTAATTTTCAATTTGATGATTTTGATATTATATACTATTATACTTCATTATAGCTAAGTCAAGAGCTTGTAGCTTGCCTATTCTCTTGATGTTATTGCTCTATTGAAAATTCTTTTTAATTGCAAAGTTTTTTATAGTTAAAGAATTCAGAACTATATTTATAGTTCTTTTCTTCTAACAAGATTATTTTTTTTGCTATCAATTTGTTGAAGACAGCTTTATATAATAATTTTTTGAAGGTTTTCTATAGCTTGTTTGCCTGATTCTCTCATTCATCTTGCATAAGTTCTTCTTAAAGCAAAGATTCAAGTGATGTTTTGAATTTATGATCCAAACTTTTATAGAAGACTTGCTATTGTGTGAAAGATATTTCTTTTATATTGATTCATCTTTGTGTATCTATGATATGTTTTGTTATTTTGTTTCTTATAAAAAGATTTTTGTCATATAAGATTATTAGAAGCATAGTATGGTTACTTTCAGTAATATCATTTATATCTTTATTGTCAAAATAGAGTAACAGATAACTTGTTAGGCTATATGAGATCCAGATATAATCTATTCTACTGGTGCTTGTTGAATTCCATCTTGTTGGAGTTTTTTCTTTGCCTTCCCATGTAACTTGCATATCTATAAAATTTCATTCATCAAAAAAGTTAAATAAGGAAATTTTAGGATACTATAATGATCTGAACTTTGTTTTTGAGGATAATAATCTATCTTCTAATGGATTGTATATTGTATTGAAGTTTTTTATCACTATTGTATAATAGTCTTGTCTGTATTTTCTTTAATAAGACTGGTTATCTTTTCTTGTATCATATTATATCTTTGTTTATCCAATGGAATATAAATCTGTATAATACAGATTTTTTTCCTTTTCATAAACATGTTTTCAGCAATACTATATCCTTCTTGTATTTCTATTTCTTGTTCAAAAATTTTTTTGATAAGATTTTGTTGATTTGTTTTATCTGTAATACCTCTAACATTATGTGTACCTATTTTTATTACTTTTTTATGTATTTCATCTTCTTCTTTTGATATTCTTTTTCCTGGTTTGTGTTTAACTTTATAGTTTAAAAATATTTCTCACTCTTTTTATAGAAATGCTATTATATCTGGATTTCTATTATTTTTTATTCTATTATTTCTATTTATAGATTATTTCTTGACCATGTTATTACTTTTTGATGAGAAGCTTGGACACAGACCACAGAATGGATTTTGGATGGCACATTACCCAAACTCCTGGAACAAACTTCAAAGGGAAAATATGCAACTACCCCTCCTCCACAAGAGCTGAATTAGCCGCTATCGCATCATACTTAATTGCAGCTCCAATAAATAGCAATATTACAATATACAGTGACAGTCAAGCAGCACTCGACGCTATCGCCAAAGCTCAAGGAAACCCAACCACTATCAGAATGCTAAAAAATAGCACTCTAATCAATATAATCAACCACAT
>CAJVPT010000443.1:0-30172 GCA_910592055.1 Acaulospora colombiana
ATTGAATATCTTGACTTTTAGGTTACGGATAAATTTCTTAACGATAACTACTGATGGAAATAGTGTGATTTTTAATTGTATTTCGTTGTTTTACGAAAATTTTTTATTGGTATGTTTTGGAAAGCGGGTAACTTTCATTAATTCTGATTTACTAAATTTTATTCAATAAATAGGTGAATATTTATAACTATTATTTATAGATATAATAAATTTTTACAACCTTTATTTTTGTATTCTGTTAAAAATTGCACACATTATAAATAGAAAATAAAACAATGGTTGCATTTATTCTAGAGTGGGCCTTTATGTATTGAATGATAAATTAGTGGGCTACACTGTGTTTTGGCGCTTGGTAAAACGTTTGCGCCACACATTTTTACGAGCTTTCAGTAGTTACATACATTTATGAAAGATTATGCGCTACACCATTGCGTGGGGCACTAGAAAAATGATGCAATGTTTTTATTGCTATTAATTGTAAAATATTTGAAAATTTGTGTGCATCTATTGTCGGAGCCAATAGGCAATCATGTACTTCATTTTTACAGAAGACATAATATAAAGATATGCAAAATCATTTTGTGTTTACAGTATAATTTTATATATTTGTCTATTTATAAAGAGAAGTATCATAAAGCCATTTTCCCCCCTTTTCGGGCTAGGTATGTGTGCTTTATTATATTTTGTATACTGTACATTATAAATTTTTAGCTAAAACAAAATCTCTAAGTTACTTGTCTCTGTTTTATATTTTCCTAAAACTCTAAGTATAACTTTGGAAGTAATTTATTATTAATATTAGTAGATCAAGTGAAATTTCTTCTAACTGCTAACATTATTGTCTGCAGATCAATCTGCAGGTTACTATACAAGGTTCTGAAAAGGTTTAATATTCAATTATTTCATTTATATCTAACTTTTTTTGTTAAGATCACCTTTAGATTTTTGTATTCTAAGTTTTTTTCTTTTGGTAATAGCTCTTTTATTGTTAAAAATATAAAATTTTTGATCTGAAAAACTTGAGAATTTTTTTATCTTGATCTTTTTATATATTCATGCATCTGTTTTTATTCAATTATTTTTTATTTCTTGTATTCTAAAATTTTTTTCAGATTTGATTGTAAATTATTTTTTGCATTTTATTAGCTTTTTTATTTTTTTTCTATTATACTTATATTAAGATTATTAGTTCTTAAATGAGATCATTTCATGTAAAATTATATAAAACATAAGTATATTAATCTAGTTTTTGAAGGTTATTTCACTAGTCTAAAAATTAATTGTTAAACTTTTCCAGTTTTTTTTCAATTATTTTTAATTAACATAGAGTTTTTCTCTTATGTTTTCTTTTTGCTTTTTTGTAGAAGTTTTAAATTTTTATAAATTTTATATATTTATATATATTATACTTGTTATTAATTTTTATACCTTTGAAGTAAAAGGTTTATAAGTTTTTCTGCAATAAAAAGATTTATTCTCTACCTTTTTAACTGTTTTGATCTTTTTAAAGCTTTCACTTTAATAGTTTTTTGAAAAAATTTGTTCATTTTAGTTTAACTCTGAATTTTGAATAGCACAAATTCTTATCAAAGGTAATTGGTTAATATAAAATACAATAGTTTTTGAAATATAAACAAGTTTCTATTGATAATACTCATTAATTCTATTAAAATTGCTAATAATTAAAAAGAAAAGTCTATAAAAAAGGTACTTAACAACTGAGCAAGTTTTTAAGAAAAATATTTATAATATTAAAAAACAAGTGAAGGATATAAAATATAGCATTCTTATCTCTTAATCAAGTCCTTCAGATAGTAATAAGTCTTTTTTAGATAAATTCTGAGATCTCCAAGCTTCTATTCTAGTTAGTTAAAATTTTTGTAGAAGTTTTATCCTAGTCAGACCAACTCTATTATAATATAGTATTGGTATCAGTTATATTATAAATTAATCTACACATCAGTAAATATATAAGTTTATCAAATATTTTTTTTAAAGTTTTACTACTTAAAAATGACTAAGTTCCTCAAACATTTCAAAGTTTTGAGAATGCTTCAATTAGATAGAACTCTTTTGAAATAAGGTTGTTTACTTGAATAAGAAGATTTTAGAGAGCTGTAAATTGTTTTTTTCTTCTTTTCTAGTGTATATTTTATCAATTTATTGTTTTTTAGAATAATTTACAATTACAAATTGTAAGCAATAATCCTAATAGATAAAGGTTATAACCAATTCATTAGAGAAGTATAATATTGCTCTCTAAATCTAATTTAGAGTATTTAGTTTAGACTTGTTTTATTTAATCTGAACTAGCTAATAAACTCCTTATATTTTTTAAATAGTATACTCCTTTAGCTGATAATATATAAAAATGAGTCAGTCATTATGCTAATTGTCTATATAATGTTAAATATTTCTAATATTTCAATAAAGACTTACTATAATAGTTTTTTTTTTTTTTTTTTACCCTCTGTCAGGCTAATTATGTGTGCTTTAATAAACATTAGTATACTATACATATAAAATGAATCACTAAAGCTAAATCTCTAATTAACTCACTTATCTTGATTATTATCACTCTAAGTATAACTTCGGAAGTGATTTATTGCTCCATTAGTAGCTCAGGTAAAAACCCTTTCAACTACTAATTTCATTGTCTACAGATCACTACTGCAGATCCTCCTTATAAGTTCTGACAGAAATTAAAATCCTAACCATCTTATTCTATATTTTCTCCTTCTAGAAAGATTTGTTTCAGACTTTTATCTTCAAGTTTTTCTTCTTCTAGTATGGACCTTTTCATAGTTGTGGTCTTGTTGTTCACTGAGAATGAAATTATCTTAACAAGATTAGCAGCATAGATTAGCACAACCAAAGGTCAAGCCAGGTCTATCCGAATGTGTGATATCCTAAAAATCTTCACCAAATCCAACATAGCAGAACTTTTTGAGGACCAATCAACTTTAGAATACATAACTATGCAACCTGCAGGTCCAGTTCAATTGGCTATCATATAATTCAAAACAAGTGGCAACTATGAAAAACAAGTTCAGAAATGGGCAATCTATAAGGATTCTAGCTGTATGAGGTATATCCTATGACTAGAACCCATGAAATCAAAGAAAAAAGAAACAATCTTAGCATTACTCTAATAAACCTCTCACAAGGCACAACAGCAGGTGACCTTAAAGACCAATGGACAAGAATGTTACCTTTCACTGAACTACAAAAATCAAACTAAACGCTTCAACATAATATATTATGCCAACCAACAAGAGCTCACTCAAGCTCTAAAAACTATCTCCAAATTCAAAACAATAATCTCAAATAGATCAATAAATCAATCCAACTATGTTTCTACTGTGGAGCATATAAGCACAATATACACTCCTGCCCCCAGAAAGAAGATCAACTTCCCCCAGACCAAAACTCAATAGACTTGGCAGACTAGACTCACTCCCTCACATAGTAGAGAACTAACAATATACAGAGACCCCAAACCAAGCCAACCAACAAACCAAGCAGGACCTAGTAGAACATATGCCAGCATCACAAAAAGAATCACCAGACGTCTGGACAAAATAAAACAATCCTCAATATCCTCAAACAACTTCAAACAGACATGCTTTCAGTTAAACATCAAATCCCCAACCTGGAAAGGAGAATAATGGCAGTAAAGATTGGCCCTGACACAAAATCCAAGGGACCAGCAATCTCAGATAAAGAGGATGAAGAGATGAGTGAAACCTCAATTTTCAGAATACCATCTACTAAATATATAGACATCAGACAAACCCAAAACAGGATGAACAAACAAATAAGCCAAATGGAATCCATATTGACATTCACTATGAAAGAAGTTATGGAGTGTTTAAACTCCTCAAGTGGTTCTAACAGTCCAATAACACCTATCCCCTCCTGCCTCCTAAACAAATATAATTGAAACAACAAAGGATCTGAGAAACTGCAAGCAGCAGAAAATCAAAAATAGTCAAACAAATATAGAACACATGACATGGAAGATAGGTACATTAAATGTAAGAGTTATAAATAATGAAACAGATCAGATATCACTCATAGAATATTGTCAAGAACAGCAAATAAACATCCTAGAAATAATAGAAACCTGGCTTCCTCGAAACTACAAATGGCGAGACTCAGAACACAGATATATAATCTGGTCATCCACATCACAGGAACAACGCCATGGAACAGGAATAAGTATAATCGTAAATCAAAAATGGGCTACCCACATCTACAATATAGCAGAATGAGAAAACAGCGAACTTCAACTCGATCTAGCATTCAAAGGAAAGATCAAATATAGAATTATTTTATCTATAATCCAGCAAATACTGCAAACAAAAAATCGAAAACAAAACTACAAACATGGGTGAAACAAAAAATACAAGAGGCGAACAGCCGGAACATATTTATAATAATAATGGGTGACCTCAACAAAATAGCAAACAACAATCTGGATAGAACCTCAAGGAAGGTTAGAAGCAACAAAACCAGAGACATACTCGACACAATGTCTGCCTTCGATTTTGTGGACACCTTTAGATTCAATCACTCCTTCTCAAAAAACTTCACTTATACAAGGCTAGCATCAGAATACGGCAGCAGGATGGACTATATCTGGATGTCACAATCCTTAACACCACACATAATAACCACAGAACACACATCAGTCACCACAATAATAGAAAGTGATCACAAAATGGTCTCACTATACATGAGTACACCACATATGTCCTGGTCAAAAATAGCAAACAGGAAAAACTGTCAGAAAACACAAATAGATTTCCACAACTCTACGGATAAACAATGGGCATCATTTAAAGATCGATCAAAAGAAGGAGCTAAAAACCTCCAGATAACAGGAAAAGACAGTCTAGCTTACTATGGTTGGCTCTCAAAGAGATGCTTCTACAGACAGCAAAAAGAACACTGAAAATGAAAATAAGAAACCAGAATACTCTATCAATCACAAAAACCATTACAAGAGCTATATGAAACAACAATTAACAATTGGTAAACTGTACAGAATCTATAAGAGATGGCTCATTAACAAAAAAAATCAAAACAGCAGTCTCAAGGTGAAAATAGAGCAACTGGTGCAAGAAATCAACAATGAAATCGAAAGAATCAAAACTCCAATACTTCAAACAGAAGACACCCCAGGGGAAAGGGCAGAAATGCATAACTATCTGGCAGAAATCAGAGAGCTATGGCAGGAAAAAACCAGGACATCAATAGCAATAATCAAGAAAGAAAAAAAAAGAATTATTAGAGAAAGAACATATCAGTGATACCAAGCTCTACAAGACTACCCCAAAAAGATGATAAATAGCATTCTAAATAGACAACCAAGGAAAATCGACACACTAAGACTCATCGAGAGAACAGAAAATGACAAGATTGACATAATCACAGATCCAGAAACAGTCAGGGGGATAATAAGATTCCACTTCAAAAAATGGATGGAAGTAAGATACACATTAGATATAAAGGACTTTTCAAACTGGTAGGAACAATATAGAGTGAAGGACAAGATTAAAAAAGAATGGTACCAAAACTGCACAAAAAAATTCGACACCCAGGAAATCAAAGAAGCAATCAAGTCCAAAAACAAAACAAGTGTGCCTGGCCTCTCAGAAATCACATACAAACTCCTTTAGCACCTGGGCACTAATAGCATTAAAGTACTCAAACACCTTTTTGACAGAATACTAGAAATGGGAGAAATCCTGATAGAATAGAAGGAGGGCAATATATACCTAATCCCCAAACCAAAAGAATGGATGGGAAATATAAACATAACACAATCAATAACACTACTAGAAACAATCAGAAAAGTCTTCATGAACATATTGGCAAACAGGATTGCAAACAGCTGCACAACCAACAAAATCATTTTCTACAACAATTGGGCAGGATTACCTGGAGACAGCACACAATAACCAATTTATATCTTAAACAATATTATGGAAGAAGTGAGAGAATCCAAAAAGGAGGCTTGGATTTTCAGTCAAGATATTAGTAAAGTATACAACTTTATAAACAAAGACAAACTAGTTAGTGCCCTCCAGAGAATCAAAATTCCACAGAGCATAATCAACATTATCACAGACACACTTACAGATAGGAAGAACAAGATAATAACAGCACATGATTTAATCGACGAATATCTAGTAGAGGATGGAATAGACCAAGGTGACACAATTTCCCCCCTACTGTGGAGAATCTTTTATAATCTGATACTACAAAAAGTAGAAGATCAACACAGGAGTTACAAAATGGAAGTAAAGTGGAACAAAGACCTATCAATAACACATGATACTGAAACCAAGACTTATTGAAAAACATGCAAAATAATATCTACAACATTTATAGATGATACAATTTGGTATGCAAGAAACCAAACAAATATGCAAAAAATCCTGGATACAGTAACAGAATTTCTAAGGATAAATGATATCCAAGCCAATGGAGAGAAGTCATCATTGATATGCATCAATGCTCCTGAAAAGAATAGAAAAACTGGTGTCCTTCTAGCAGGTACACAAGTTCTACCTCTGAGGAAGGAGAAAACCACATGGATACTGGGAGTCTGAATAACTGAAGATGGAAAAAAGAAGTATCAGAAACAATTATTAAATGACAAAATCAATGCAGACATGAATATTCTAGCATGGAAAAAAGTAACAGACAAGCAAACTCGCTACATCATCAACCATGTTCTATATCCAGCTATAGAATACCTCCTCAATGACATGTTTCTATCAGAACAAGAATGTGACAAAATAAGTGGGAAAATAAACAAGGTATACAAGCACAAAATAGGCCTATCCACAACAGTCCCCAACTGTATACTGCATGCAGACTTTGGATACAAAATATTCAACCTGTGGGATAGACAAATCTTAATACAAGGGAAAAACTTGGTCAACAGACTGAATAGCTCAGACACCTGTAGTACAACAACCTTCATCAGACTATAACAACTACAAAACAACTACTGGTCTGACACATCAATTCTGGAAGACAAACTACCCTTCTGGACATGCAAACCTAGCAATCTAACCAATGATATCCTGAACATTATAAAAGTTCAAGGAATCATACTCACACTCTTAGACCATAATACGATTATAAAACTCCTTAATAAAGAGAGAACTGCAATCAAAATATTAATAGCCGAAGAATGGTACGACCAACATGGACAGGTCCTCAGAAAAAAGGAAATATTGTTCATTGAGCAACTCCTCAATGACAACCTCACAAGGGTCCTCACATGGCAACAAATAAGAAACAAACTAGGAAGACAAGGAAGAACACCACAATGGTACCAGGACCTAAGAGAAAGGATATGCAAAGACCCTTTAACCAACGAATATGATAACATCAAAATACTTATTCCCAAAGGAACCAAAAACATTTTCTCCACAAACACATGGATCACTCCTACACAAGGTAAAACAACCATTAAATGGATGGCGACAAAAAAGAATAGCATTACAACATTGTTCAAGAAAAAAAAATATCTAAACCAGAATGCCATAATAGCCAACCACATGATCAAGCAAGACCAAATATCACTCCTACATAAATGCAAGGGCTGCCCCGTAAATGATCCAAACTTAAGGGAACAATACAAAAATCAATAACAATGCATATCTCAATTACCACTAAACCAATCAATCAACATACTGGTTCAAAGAAGTTCAAAATCAGCACAATCCACCAACTGCTCTAAAAATATCAAAAGTACACAAAAACCCAACAACTATTTTAAAAGAGACTGCACTCTTCACCTAAAGGAATAAAGTCAGCATTAAGAGAAATTGACAAAGCACTAGACCTTCAAATACTCTCTCCAATAATCCATCTTGATCCAATATCTACAACCATAGCACTCCTCAAGACAAGATCAAAAACAAGTGTCTGAAAAATAAAGAAACTGACAGACATAGTTATAAGGATCCAGCAATATAATGACTTACACATATATACAGATGGATCCTTTACTAGACGATCAACAAGGAGCAGAATGGGACTAGGCTGGATTATTCAAACAGAATCAAGTAGAAATCTAGTAGAATTCCAAGCAGAAACACAACACATGCCATCATCCATAAGAGCCGAGCTAACAGCAATACTAACAGCCATCAGTACAGTTAATCCAGACAAATAGATAAAATTTTTATAGATAGCCAGGTGCAATAAACTCTATTAGAAATAATCAACAAGGGAAACATGGAAGCATGAAACAAAAGAAAGACAAACCAAATCAAAAACTAACAGACACAATTATAGAAATGTTGGAAACAAAATGAATTCACGCACAATGGATCAAAGTCAAAAGTCACATGGGCATAACTGGAAATAAAAGAGCAGACAGATTTACTGCCACTACATATGCAGACCGATACAAGGATATAATAACAATACAGGAAAAACAGTCAACCAAGAGTAATGTTTTAACTAGATGGGACCAGTCCTTTAAGGACCCCCCTTTAAAATACTTGGAAAAACAATAATCAAAACTAAGTGGGCAAGCAAATGGCAAGCACTACAAAGAACAAACAATTGGCTCAACAAAGAAAAATTCAAGGAAATAGACTGGGAGCTCACACTGGAAACACTATCACCCACAAAAATCACATCACTACAAACAGACAGTGAAGATCATAGGGATAGAACCTTCTGAACTAAAACTTGGATGAATGAACACCCAACCATGTCCAAACTTAACACCAAAATGCCACATGTGTACACCAGCCCCACATGTATGATCTGCAAAAAACATGTAGAAACCAATTTGTATCCCTTCATATGTGGGACAAACTCAAAAAGACTAAGAGAAAAATACATAACATTCCAAACCAAAGAATATGCATCCCATGCAAACGGGACTCAACAATTAGAACCAATACAAAACAAAGGAAAACACATACAGCTAAGGAAGAAACAAGGAACAGGAGCAGAAACTCAGAATCTAACAGACTGGGAAGACATCATAAGGGGGATAATCACATACTGGATAGTAGAAAAGGCCACAGAGATTACCCAAAACCTAACCGAAGCAAAGAATACCATAAGAAAAGCAACAAACAGATTCTGGCAGGAAAAAAAGAAGGTCTAGAGGCTATGCTGTGACATAGTTTTCACCTGGAAAAGAGAGAACAAAATCACAAGGAAAATGAAATGCAATAAACCAGTGAGAGGTCAAAATATATACACCCTACCCTCAATTATGGAGAAACATCTTTTATAAACTTTTAAACTCTTGTACATTTAACTAACCAACTCAAGTATGACTAACATCCTAAACAATAATTTCTCCCTATACACCCTGTTCACATTTAAAATCAGTATTAGTGGAGTCATAAGATGCTAACATCCATAAACATGGACTGCAGTAAGTTACAGGGTTATCAGCTTAGCTGTTATACTAAGCCAATAGTCTTTTTATCTTCATGAATGTATTTTTTATTACAATTAAATTTGTGTTAAGGGAATATTAATGAGTAAATAAAGGTTTAATAGCATGACTTTGCCAGCACTTAAAAAATAATAATAATAATAAATATAAAAAAAAAAAAAACTTTTTTCTATTCACAGCAAAATTTTTAAAAATTTCCTTTTATAGTAATAACACAAAATATTGAAGAAAAAACAAAATGCTCATAACGAGCTTCTTTAACCAACATGTTATGAAAGTTGACCAGGACAAGAGACTCAATTATCAACTACACAGGAGAAAGAATTAGCACAGGTAGTAGTAAAATCTTTAAACCACTCTTGAAAACCAAACTTGCAAGCAAGTTTAGTCCTATAACTGGTACTAAAAAAAACCATACAATAACTGGAAAGAAGGCCTGGGAGATCTCTAGTGTTTTCTTTGCTTCCAATATACAAAGTATAGATATAATGGAGCTTGAAACTACTGTCAACCTATTAAATAACCTCTAAATCAGATTAGATAGACAGGACAACTATAGCAGTAATCCACTTTAAGTTGAGGAAGAATATCTCGGTCATGGTATACTAAAGTAGATAATTCAAGGATAATAGAAATTACATAAATATATTAAAAGAGACTTTGGGTAATTTGGTTTAATCAGAAGGTTTATTAGAGATATATAATGTCAAAGATAAGATAATTCAGTAGGTAAAACCTTGGATCAATTGTTTTGAATAGCTTGCTTTTATATACATAATTAAATATTAATTATTTGGTGACTAAAGTGACCAAAGTGGCCAACCCTTCCAGATTTGCCAAATTAGGTTAATATGCCAGATCTGTTCACTTGGGTAACCTACTAACTAAATATAGATAAGATATAAAAATTAAATAATGAAATTAAATAATGTGTGTTATGTCAATCACTACTTTGCCTTAATGATTGGATCTACCCTGTGAACCAATGAAACACACCTTGTATCACATGTGTTATATGATCTAAAAATAGAACTACATTAATATGATAGACAAGAACTATAGATAATAATCAAAGAAAAATATAATTAATAATTAAGGCTAACATTTCCCCACTACTTAAGTGGTGAGTTCCACGAATCAAGAATTCACAAGGAGTTGATATTCACTGAACTTCAACTTGGTAATTATAGTCAAAGTTATATACCTTGTTCTTCAAATTTGCTCAATCCCAGACCTTTCAAAGAGATCATAAATACGGCAGTATCCAGTAAGATGATATTTAATTAAGTGTTTGTTCAGGTAGGATTGTTGTGAGTGGTTGACAATTCCTTCCAATAATTTCCCCAGATAGTATGTATAGACCAAGGAAGAAAATCCTGTTTTTCATACAAATAGCACATTGTATACACCTGTACATTTGCAAGAACTGATTTTCAATGGGCTGAAGTAAATCATATAGTATTGGGATTACTTGCACAAATTTGGGAATTGTGAACAAAAGATTATTCAAAATTAGATCCTAAATAGTAGTTATAGTAATTTTTGCACAAGTATAGTAATCCTTTTTGATGCAAACTAGTAGGCAGTAGGGCTCCTTATATAGTTGTTGGGGTGGTACAATTATCCATATTCTCCTATTTAATATGAGAATTTTCTTTGGTTTGTTGGGTATTTCTCATATTCCTTTTATTATCATATCAAGAGAAACCAGAGCAGCTAAAGCACAAAGACTTACTCGTTCAGGAAGGATGGATTCTTTATGGGCAACTGTTATTACTCTCCAAGAAAGGATCAAATATTTGGAGAGACAGATATATCGTAGTGAGCAGTTCCAGGTTAACCTTTAAGAAAAATCCATCAGTTGGAAAAGGGTAGAGTGGTTGACCTCCAGAAGTTCCACTTCAACTAGGGTCAGAGAGTTGGAGTTAAAAAATCAGAACTTATGGCAAGGTGTGATCAGGCTTGATATCCTGTTGATCCAGTTGGGTGTTCCTATTCCTGCTCTTTGGATAGAAACTTTTCCTCACTTGAGCTTTGAGGTTTTTGTTTTCTTTTTTTATGTTTTCACTTGTCCACTTATAAGAACTTCACCTTGGGATTATGCAGTAATTGCTGAGAGCCCTAGGGCTGGCTGTAATAGTGGTGAGAGCTCAGGAGCCATCAATATTACACTGTATATTTCTCCTTTCAGTTTTCAATATACTGTATATATTAGGTTCCCATTTTTCATGGTAATATATGATTTCAGTAAGACCAAGTTGAGGGGGGCAGTTAGAACTTTTCCATTCATTGTCCTAAGTTTAAAGGTTCCATTTTTCAAGTTATCATATACAAAGTAAGGTCCTTTTCATTTTGGTTTGAGTTTTCCTGTAAAGTGTTTGTCCCTGGCAGCATTATAGATTAACCTCTTATCTCCAATTTTGATGTTCCTTGGCTTTTTCAACTTTAGAACAAATCTCTCCTTTTGTTTTCTTTGGGCTTTCAAAATATTTTCTTGGGCAGTTGGCAGGGTTTTCAGTCAGTTGGTAGAGTCAGGTCAAGATATTTCCTTCCATTACTTCATCCATTTCCATGTGGGGCATTTGAGGGTTGTGGCCATACACAAGATAGAAGGGGGTAAATTTGGTGAAAGCATGTTTTGATGTGTGATCACAAATAGTGTTGATGCAATAAATTCATTCCAATCCTCCTTTCCCTCAGTTATTTTTGCTAGAGATTTATATAAAGTCCTGTTGAAGTGCTCCACTAGTTCATTTGTTTGTGAGTAGTATGGGGTAGAATAAAGATGTCATATTTGAAATTTTCCCAATAAAGCTTCAACTATTTCATTCCTAAAATATGTTTCATGATCAGAAAGTATAAGTTTTGAACATCCATGTCTGCAAATAATAACTTTATAAATAAAATCTGCAACTCTCTGTCCTGTGATATGAGAGATTTCTTCAGCTTCAGGCCATTTTGTAAAGTAGTCAGTTGCAACAATGATATATTTGTTTCCCTTGCTTGTGATTAGAAGGGGTCCCACAATATCAATACCTATTTAGGAGAAGAGGTCTCCAACTGTAATTGGGTGTAAGGGTTCAGGGATCCTGAATTTGTCTCGTCATTGATATTGGTCACAGGTATTAATATAATGCTTTACATTCTCAAACATTTGGAATCAATAGTATTGATCATATAGTTTTTCAAAGATCTTGTCCACACCAAGATGTGCTCCAGTGAGATGGTTGTGTAGTAAGTATAAGATTTGTTCTACTTTATATTTTTGATTTATACAGAGTAATTGATTCCTTGTTTTCCTGCAGTAATCTTTTTTTGTAGAGTTGGTTGTTTTTTACTTGATAGTATTGTGCTTTAGAGATAAGTTACTTTTCTTGTTTGTTGTCAAAAGTGTCAGGTAATTTGTTGTGTTATAGATAGTTTTTGAGATGATAATAATATTGAAATTCCATTTTAATAAGGTAAGTTGTGTTGTTGTCCAGGACACCGACTACCTGGGCTGAATATTAATTATTGTCAGATTTCACTTGTAATTGCTAACTTTTGAATTAGTTTTGGATGGATGTAGATTTAGAGTTGTAGAAGATTGATTCATCTACATCATACATCCTAAATATGACATCAGCATTGTTGTGTTTCCTTCCAGCTCTGTGTATAATAGTGAAGCTATAGGATTTCAAGTGGAGTATCCACCTTGCACGTCATCCTTTAAGTTCAGTTGTTTTCAACCATTTAAGAGTACAGTGATTAGTAATTATGAAGAAGTGTTAAGTCCTTAGATATTGGTGAAAGTTTTTAATAGTCCAGATAACTGCAAGACATTCCAATTCAATGGTAGAATAGTTTCACTCAGCTTTGCTGAGACTGCAGCTAGCATAAGTAATTTCATACTTCTTTTTTCCATTCTTTTGTATCAGAACAGCACCAATGCCAGTTCCAGAGGCATAGTTATTGTTATCTTGTGAAAATGTGGAGGAGTATTAGCATAGTAGGTGGTTCCTATAGTAATTGTTTTACCCTTATAAGTAATTTGGAGAGTATGGTCTTCAAAATTCCAATTTGCCTTTATGTGATCCAGCCAATCAGTTCCCAGAAGAAGAGTTTTCTCACGTGACTCAATCACTTGCAAGGTCACAAGTATAATCAAATCCTGAATAAATATTTTCAAAGCAGTTATTTGTTCAAGGGCCCTGGCTCATATATCATTGATAGTAATTACAATAGTTTTGGACTTGGTATCAATTTCCAATTCAAATTTCCTCATAAGTTTATTAGTAATAATGTTGACAGTAGTACCAGAGTCAAGAATGGCCATCACAGGATTTTCTTTGATATGGACATAACACCTGGCAGCTGTGGTTTTTCTTGGATTATCAGAGATAAGATAATTGATTTTTACAGGTATTTTAGATCACTTGAGAATTTTCATCAAATTTTATACTAATTGGGATATTGCAACATTTGTTTCAGAGTAGCTTTGGCAGGAAAATTTAAAATATCCTCAAAGATGTTGTAATTGGGCAGCTGGTCCAAAATAGATAGTTGGTCTTTAGTTTTGGGCCTTTTAGGTTTTGTGGTAGGAGGGGTTTCAATCACTTCAAGTTCAGAGTCATGAATTTCCCTTGGTGGGATCCTAAAGACTTTCCTGGTGCATAGATTTAATTCCTTATTTGATTCAAATTGTTTTTACTTTTTCTTGGCCTCCCTCCTATTAGTGGTGTAGGGTTGATTGCACTGATCAATGTAAACTTCCTCCTCATATTCAGATTTATTGAATTCCTTCTCAGATTCCTCAATATTGTGATAGTTCAAAGATTTCCTGGACCTGAAGGAGTTTGCTTAGACCTTTTCAGATATACATTACCTGGCCAAATGTCCTGGTTTATTGTATCTGAAATATATAATTTGGGAAGAATTAGATCTATTTATAGTATTGGAGGTAGGTTGCCTTGAACGATAGCCTTGTTTTTCTACTTGAGCAGAAAGAAGTTTCAATTTTTCAGCCAAGTTCAACTAAAGTTTTTCAAACTTTTTGGTAAGGGTATCTATAGTGTCTTCAGATCTCAAAGAAGTTATTTTGAAATTCCTTGAGGATGGGCAAGATTATATAATTCCTTATCATTGTTTATGTCCTAACCATTTTATAAGCTATTGTAAGTTGATGTGCAGTAGTCATATCATTAGGATTGTTCATGGAAATAATTGGAGCCAAGTGTGGTAGTAATCCCCTGATATAATAGCAGAGTTGTTGACTAGGACTTATATCACCCTTATATTGACCCTTTTGAGAAGTTTTTTGAAAGTGATATGGTAAGTAGTCACAGATTCAGTTGGTCCTTGCCTATATTTTTCAAGATCATGTGTCCATTTATTGATTTATCACTAGGTACAAAACTGCAATTTGAATTCCTTAGAGATGATCTTCCATTTCATGGCTTTAAAATCAGTATTATTGTACTCAAAGTATGTTATTCAGAATTCCACAGCTTTATCCTGGAAGTGGATATTGAGCATGCAGATAAGTTTTTTGCCTTCCCATTGATTAACTATCATGGCCTTTTCAAAAGAAGTCAATCAAGTGATAGGGTCCTGGGTTCCATCACTAGAGAAGGGTTTTACTCATAATATATTAAAGTGTAAGTGCAAGGAGTGTTGAGCAAAATAATCATAGATATCCTTGAGTGTTGCCATCATTGTATGAGTATGTATATTATTAAGAAGGGTAGATATAGTAGATAGAATAGAAGAAGAAGAAGAAGTAGAAATAGAAGAGTTAAAAAGTGATTCAATATGCAAAGGTTTGTTAAAAATAAAAGATTTTTGAAATAATTGTAGGTTTTGTATGGGCTAAAAGAAAAGTAAGCTATCCAAGATATACAATCAACAGGTAAATTAGATAGTTCAAGGGGATCAATAGTAAAGAAATTGAATTGTATAATAGCAGATAGGAGTTTCAAATAAATATTGTAAAAGAATAAATATGTGTGTATCAGATAGTAAAAATTAGTTTTTTGATAGTAGTTGATTCAAAATAAATGGTAGGAGTAAAAAGAACTTGATTAAAATAATATTGGGTTACAAAAGTATAAAAAGTAGCAACAAATTCAACTTTGAACCAATTCCAAAAGTTTTTGAAAGTAGGAGAAGGTTTCTAGGATAGGCAATAAATTAAACAAGAGTTATTAATATAAGAAGGGTAAATTTAATTGATGTTGGTATTTGAATATATTTTGTGGAAAGTATCATGTATACTATTAGTAATGAAGTGGTTTTTTAAATTATTTATATAACAAAATTAGAACCCTTTGCTAGACTTGTATTCCTAAATACTTTTCAAGTAAATATCTCCAATATTGAGCAAGGCTTCCTGGTTGTTCCCAGAGAATAGTTTACAGAGTAATAAATCTCACAGTCACTACCAATTTGTCAACCTATTCAATAACCTTCAAATTAGATAGATAGATGAGACAACTATAGCAGTAATTCACTTTAAGTTAAAGGAGAATATCTTGATCATAATAGACTAAAGTTGATAATTCAAGGATAGTAGAGGCTACAAAAATATGTTTAAAGAGGTTTTGGTGATTTGGTTTAATTAAAAGGTTTATTAAAGATATATAATGTCAAGGATAAGAGAATTCATTAGGTAAAACCTTGGATTAATTGCTTTGAACAGCTGGTCTTTATATACAGTACATAATTGAATATTGATTATTTGATGGTTAAAGAGACCAAAGTGATCAAATCTGCCAGATTTGCCAAATTAGATCAATATGCCAGATCTGCTTACTTGGATAACCTACTAGCTAAATATAGATAAGATATGAAAATTAAATAATGAAATTAAATAATGTGCGCTTCATCAATTACTACTTTGCCCTAATGATTGGATCTACCCTATGAACTAATGAAACACACCTTGCATTACATGTATCACATGATCTAAAAATAGAACTACAGTAATACATAGACAAGAACTATAGATAATAATTAAAGAAAATATAATTAATAATTAAGGCTAACACCACAGAAAAAGATAAAGATCTGGACCATGAAATGGATATCTCAGTCACTTTATCACCAATAGAGATAAGAGAAACTAAGACAAGATCATATTCCCTATTGACAGTAACTTTAACAATGCCAATGACAAGAGAGGAAAAAGAGAACCCAATAAATAACAATAATATTATCCAGAACAACTTCAGTTATAACAATTCTCTCATGAAAACAACAGGAGGAACAAAACAAGTAGATATTCAAGAGAATATCAATATACTTTGCTCAGGAAAGGTGTTTATCGAGCCAGAAGCAGTACCATAAACCTCAATAGAAGAAAAACTTAACTAAATTTATAACAAATTGGAGCACCTAATAACCCTGAAATACATTTGCACAGAATAACCAATTAGAACTCCAACAATAACAGCCTTCTTCGACAACTACTATAAGGCTATTGCTACATATGAGATCCAGACACTGACAATGAAATTGTCAATTTTAGATTTGCACTGGAAATCAGAATATAGAAAGCAAAACCTGTTCCATTAGAGTTTGGGATATCCCAATAATTTTCAAAAAAAGAACATCACTAGTCTCTTCCAAGACAGAACACAGATTAAATATATCACTCCACAAGAAGTAAGACAAGTTAAATCTGCATAGTCCAGTTAAAAACAACAACTGTATACAAGGAAC
Organism: Acaulospora colombiana; assembly: GCA_910592055.1. Taxonomy (NCBI): domain Eukaryota; kingdom Fungi; phylum Glomeromycota; class Glomeromycetes; order Diversisporales; family Acaulosporaceae; genus Acaulospora; species Acaulospora colombiana. The sequence continues at coordinate 17,150 of CAJVPT010000443.1, forward strand.
AAGTTCAAAAATGGGTTATCTATAAAGATATCATTTGCATAAGGATCTTTACATTGGTCAGAACTCACATTACAAGAGAAAAAAGAAACCAATACAGTACTATGCTAGCAAACCTATCATGGGGAACCTCCATGAAAAAGCTCAAAAAAATAATCAAATAAATAGAAACCAAAGCAGTCTACATTCTTATAAATAATAGAAACCAAAATAAAAGATTTATTATTTTATACTACAAGAATCAACATGATTTGAATAGAGTAAAAGGAATATATCTTCAACTCCAAGATATGAAATTAATTTGGGTAACAAAAACAACCAAGCTATGCTTTGACTATGGAGCCCACGATCACAAATACACTCAATGCATAACAGTAAAAGAAAGTATAACACAAAAAGATAGAACTAATAGATTTGGACAACCAAGATTAGCAACCAACAGAAGAGATCACCTTTTCACTCAGCAAGATAGAAGGTCTATAGCTATATGGTTGGCTATTATAGTCTTTAGTCTAGGTATATTTTTTTCTGAACAGTGTTGTCATTCTATTTTTTTTTTGTCATCCATTTGATGGTTTTTTTCCTCGTGCAGAGAGGATTCTTGTGTTTATGAGGAAAATATTCTTGATTTCTTTAATACAGAATATTCTAATATTATCATATTCATTAGTTAAAGGGTCCCTATAAATTTTTTTTGCAGGTTATTGTACCATTTTGATATTCTTCCTTTTTTTTCCAGTTTTTTTATAATTTGTTGCCATATAAAAATCCTTGTAAAGTCATCATTGAGAAGTTGTTTGATGAAGAGTATTTTTCTTTTCCTAAATATTTATCTATATTATTTATATAGTTCTTCTGCTATTACTATTTTGATTGCAGTTCTCTCTTTGTTAATTGGTTTTTCAATTGTGATATGGTCCAAGAGAGAGAATATGATTCTTTGAACTTTGATAATATTTAGGATATTATTTATTAAGTTGCTACATTTGCATATTTAGAAGGAAAGTTTGCCTTCTAGAATTTATATATCAGACAATAGTTATTTTGTAGTTGCTATAGTCTGATAAAGGTTGTTGTACTGTAGATTTTGAAGCTATTCAATTTGCTTGCTAAGTTTTTCCCTTGTATCAAGATTTGTATATTCCAAAGGTTTAAAATATTATAGCCAAAGTTAGCATATAATATATAGTTAGGAGCTATTGTAAGTAGGCCTATCTTGTGCTTGTAGACCTTGTTTATTTTTCTACTAATTTTATTATATTCTTGTTCTGATAATGATATATTATTAAGGAGGTATTCTATTGCTAGATATAGGATGTGAGTAATAATATAATGAGTTTTCTTGTCATTTTTTTCCAGATTAAAATGCTGGTATATATGTTGACTTTGTTATGTATCAACTATTTCTATTATTTTTTCTTTTTATCTTTTGTTATCTAGACTTCAAGTATATGTATGATTTCATTCTTCCTTTGGAGTAGAACTCATGTATCTACTAGAAAGATACCTATTATTCTGTTCTCAGCTAATACATCAATACATATCAATGATGATTTCTTCCTATTGACTTGGATATTATTTATTCTGAGGAATTCTGTTGCCATGTTCAGAATTTTTGCATGTTTACTCAGTTTTTCGCATACTATGTTGTATAATATATAAAGATTATAGATATTATTTTGCAGGTTTTTCACAAGGTCTCAGCCTCAGTGAAATATATTTTTGATCAATCTTTATTCCACTCTACTTCTATTTTATATTTCCTGTGATAGTCTTCTACTTCTTGTTGTAGTGGATTATAGAAAATTTTCCATAATAATGAAGAGATTGTATTATATTTATCTATTCTATTTTTCCCTAGATATTCATCAGTTAGTCTATGTACTATTATTATTCTGTTTTTTCTGTCTGTGAGAATATCTGTGATAACATTAATGATGCTTAAAGGAACTTTGATTTTGTGAATGGCACTGACTAGCTTGTTTTTGTTTATAGAGTTATATACTTTGCTAATATTTTGGATAAACATCCAAGCTTCCTTCTAGAATTTTCTTGCTTCTTCTATGAAATTGTTCAAAATATGAATTGGTTGTTGTAGACTATCTCCAGGTAGTCCTGTCCAATTGTTATTAGAGAGAATTTTATTGGTTGTACAGCTGCTTGTAATCCTATTTGCCAATATACATATAAAAACTTCTATGTTGTTTCTAGTAGTATTATTGATCTGGTTATATTAATTTTTTTTATCTATTATTTTAGTTTGGGAATTAGATATATGTTTTTCTCCTTCTATTTTGTTGGAATTTCTCCTGTCTTTAATATTCTGTTAAAAAATTGGTTCAATATTTGGATACCATTAGTGTTAGGAATTAAAGAAGTTTGAATAGAATTTCTGAGAGACAGGAGCACTCGTTTTACTTTTGGATTTGATTGCTTCTTTTATTTCCTGTATATCAAATTTTGCAATGCATTTTTGTATTATTCTTCTTTATTATTATTTTTAGCTCTGTATTACTTCTACCAGTTTGAAAAATCCCTTATATTAAATGTGTATCTTGATTCTATCCATTTCTTGAAATGAAATCTTATTTTTAACTTGACTGTTTCTGAATCTGTAATTATGTCAATCCCATTATTTTTTGTTTTTTCGAATAGTTTAAGTATATCAATCTTTTAAGATTGTTAATTTAAAATTATGTTTATCATCTTCTTGTAGTGGTTCTGAAGAGCTTGATATCACTGTTATATTCTTTTTTGATGATTCTTTTCTTTTCTACTTATTGCCATTGAAGTCTTAGTTTTTTCTTGTCATAACTTTCTAATTTCTATTACGTAAGTATATATTTCTGCTCTTTTACTTGAAATGTCTTTTTCTGAGGATTGGACTTTCAATTCTTTTGATCTCACTATTGATTTCTTGTACCAGCTACTCTATTATCTTCTTAAGACTACTATTTCAATTTTGTTTATTGATTAGCTATTTCTTATATATTTTGTACAGTTTGCCAATTGTTAGTTATTGTATTGTATATTTCTTGTAATAATTCTTGTTGATTGATATAGTATTACAGTTTCTTTTTTTTATTTTTAGAATCAACTTTGCCATCTTAGAAGCATCTCTTTAAAAACCAATCATATTAAACTAGAGGTGTTTTGTTCTGTAGTTTGAAGGTTCTTAGCTCTCTCTTCTAATTGATCTTTGAATAACATCCATTGTTTTTGAAATAAGTTGTGAAATTCTATTTGTATTTTCTAACAGTTTTTCCTATTGGCTATTTTTGATTAAAATACTCATATATAAAGAGACCATCTATGATCACTTTCTATTGCTGAGATAACTAGTATATGTACTATAGATATTATATATTGAATTAAGGATTGTATAATCCAAGTATAATTTATTCTACTGTCATATTCTAATGTTGGCCTTGTATAAGTAAAACTTTTTAAGAAAAGATGGTTGAATCTGAAGGTATTCATAAATTTTAAGGCAGATAATATGTAATGATGTCTCTAGTTTTGTTGCTTCTAATCTTCCTCTAGGTTTTGTTCAGATCATTATTTACTAGTTTATTGAGATTACTATTACTATTATGAAAGTGTTTTGATTAGTAGCTTTTTGTATTTTTTGTTTTATTTACATATGTGTATAGTCTTGTTTTTGATTTTTTATTTATGATGTTTTATAGATTGTAGATGATAATGATTTTATATTTAATCTTTTTTTTGAATGCTAAGTCAAGTTTAAGCTCTTTATTGTCACATTCTGCTATATTGTAGATATGTATAACCTATTTTTTGCTTACTATTATACTTACTTATATATCATATTATTGTTTCTATAATGTGGATAACCAGATTATGTAACTATGTTTTACATCTCACTTTTTATAGTCAGAGGAGCCAGGTTTCTATTATTACTAGAATATTTATATATTGTTCTTAACAATATTCTATAATTAATATTTGGTCTGCTTCATTATTTATGCCTTTTATATTTAGCATACTTATTTGCTATATTATATATTTTATATTTGTTTGAATATTTTTGATTTCCTGTTCTTTGTAGTAATTTTGTTCCTTGGTTGTTTTATTCTAAGTATTAAGAAGGCAGAAGGTGATAGGTGTTATAAAATTATTTAAGTCACTTGAAAAGTTTAAGCAATCCATTATTTCTTTTATTGTAGATGTCAATATGGATTTCATTTGGCTTATTTGTTTGTTTATTCTATTCTAATTTGTCTAATATCTATATATTTGAAGAATAATATTCTAAATGTTGAGGTTTTGCTTATTTATTTGTCCTCATCTTTTGAGATAGCTGTTCCCTTGGATTTTATATTAAGACTTGTCTTTACTGCAATAATTCTTCTTTCCAGATTATAAATTTGGCCTTTGACTGATAGCATGTCAGTTTGAAGTTGCTTAAAGATATTGAGAATTGATTACATTCTATCTGAGCCTCTATTAATTACTTTAGTAATACTGATATATATTCTGCTAGATCCTATATAGTTGATATATTGGCTTTGTCTAAGGTCTTAATATATTATTGGTTCTATTCTATGTGAAAAGAAGGGTCTGAATTGGCTGAGTCTATTGAGTCTTGATCTGAAGAAAATTTGATCTTCTTTCTGAGGACAAACATATATATTATACTTATATATTTATATAGTAGAAGCACAATTTCATTGATTTTTTGATCTAATTGAGGTTATTGTTTTGAAGTTTGAAGTAGTTTTAGAGCTTGGAAGATATCTGTTTGTTAGCATAATATATTATAGTGATGTATTTAGTTTGGTTTTATAGTTTAGTAAAAGGTAATATACTTAGCTATTAATTTACTGAAAGATTTCTTTAAGGTCACCTACTGCTGTACCAAGTGAAAAGTTAGCCAGAATAATACTAAATTTATTTCTTTCTTCTTTTGTTTCCCAAGTTTTGGACATGGGATATACATGTATATAATTGGTGTTTTTATAGATTAACCATTTCTGGACTTGTTTTTTATAGTCACCACTTGTTTAAATTGTATGATAGTGGATTGGACTGGACCTGTAGGTTGCATGGTTATATATTCCAGAGTTGATTTGTTTTCAAAAGATTCAGTTATATTTAATTTGATAAAATTGTTTGGAATATCCCACTTCAGATGAATCTGGCTTGACCCTCTGTTGAACTAATCTGTGCTGCTATACTTGTTAAGATAATATTATTCTTTGTAATTTTAGTGATATATACAGTCTGTGCTTTATTGTAATTTTCAAATATGGCTGTAATCATTGGTGTGCTTATTGGTGTTTTATTCTTGTATGTTTTGGAATTTTGAAATGTTTTCATTTATTTTTGACAAAAAGAATTTTTTCATTGTTATTATTGTCCAATATATTCTTTATGCTTATCTGGACTTTCTCTGATTTGATAATTGTTAGGGTTGATTTTCTGTTTAGGCTTTTCTCTTAGTTTCTAAAGCTGTATTCTTGGTTAAATATGTTGTTATCATTGTTGAAAGGTATATTATATATAGAGTTCATGGTTATTGTTAATACTATTATAATTAGAGATAATAGTCTTGTCTTCCTATTTTGTTTCAGTGTTCTTGTCTGATTTGCAGACTTATTTTTCCTCAGGTTTTCATTTATTGCTTCTTTCTATTCTTTAGTATTACCCATTGTGATATCAATTTCCTTTGAAAGATTTGTGTCTTGAAGATCATATTCTTTGTTATTTCTTAATCAGACATTGTGTTTCTTTGCTAGTGACATGGGATTGAATTTCCCTGACAGTCTTGTTTTTAAAGTGATTTAATATTTTTGACACCATCAGTAATATATTATTCATCTATATAGCTGATTGATAGATCTTTTGCCCTTGTCGATTTCTTTAATATATTTGTTAAGAAGCTCTTAGTGAATATTTTGTTTTTCTTTGACATTTTGAGTTGTTACCATAAAAAATTTTTTTCAAAAATTTTTATAAGTGAAAAGAGTTTTTTTTTTAATAGTATATATATTTTTTTAATTTATTAATAGTATTATTTTTACTTATATTAATGATTTTATTAAGTAATATAATATAGATGGTATTGAAGAAGATTGTATTATTGTTGTTTTTGTCTTACTATTATACCTCTTTTTTAGAAAGAGCTCAATTTCTTCTATGGATCTAACTTTTATTTGATATACTTTAATTGAACTGATACAACTTTTAGAACTAGTTGTTTCTTATCCTATTTTAACTATATATTTTTTTTTTCAATTAAATTTATTTAATATTTAACTATTTGATATTACCAAGAATTTGATAAAATGAATCTTGGTCTCTTTTACTCTCTAAGAAAGGACTTTCTGATCTATTGTGTAGCCTTTTCTAATTATGATAATTATTTGACTTCCTATTGCTGCTAATAGTAAAGCATTTAAAGTTTTAAGTTACTTTGAGAGTATAGCTGTTGCCTTGTGGATTATATTTTCTTCTTTTTCTTTTTGGGTGTTTGCTTTTTTTTTATATTAAATTCTGTTTATGACTTTTCTTCAAATATCATATACTAGTTAATTCTTATATTGCTTTTTATATTAGTATAATCTAATTGTTTTGAGTATAATTAATATATATTGTTTTGTAATAAGTATGCTCTTTATTATGACTAAAGATAGGTCCCTAAAGAGGGAGGCAGGGACATAAGTCAAATGTCCCTCACTAGGAAAAATTAAAATTTTTAAATTAATAATTATAAAAAAACTATCCACAATTGTTATCCATTATCTAAATTATTGATTTATAGCATTTTCTGACTTTTGTTTCTATTAAAGTGAAGAGCCATGAATTTTGTTCCTCAAAAAGAGACAAAAGTGATCTGTGAAATTTTATATGCTAAATACTTTAGGGACCCATCATTAATTATAACTATTACTTTTTTCCACTTTTTGTAAATTTTCTTTTATAATAATAACCCAAAATATTGAAGAAAAACAAAATGCTTACAAAAAGCTTTTTTAACAAGCATATCAAGAAAGATGATCAGAACAAAAGATTTAACAGTTAACCATATAGGTGAAAGAATCATTACAGGTAATGGCAAGATCTCAAAACCACTTTTGAAAACCAAACTTATAAACAAGCTCAACTCTTTAATCTGCACAAAAAAAAACTGAATATCAGCTAAAAAAGAGAAAATAAAGGAAACAATATAGAATATATAGGTTAATATATAGAATCAAGAAACTATGGAACTAAAAGTAATGGAACAAGGCAACAACTGGGATCAAGAGATGGATATCACAGGTACCCTATCACTGGAGTAAAAATAACTACTGAGATCAGATCAATCTCTACAATAATAATAATAATAATAATAATAATAGCAATAGAAAGAAAAGAGATACTAGACAATATATAGATATTATCAAGAACAGGTTCAACTATGAAAAAGAAAGAAAATAGGAACCATAAAATAAGTCAAACAAACTTTCAAGATGCCTGCAGCACACTTAGATTAGGCAAAGTATACATAAATTTTGAGAATGTACTAGGACATATAATCAAAGAAAAAATTCTATGAATATAAAACAAACTAATACATTTGTTAACCCTGAAGCATATATATAGAACAATCAATAGGTATACTGATAATCACAATTATTTTTGACAACTTCCATGGGGTATTAGCAGCATGTAAGATCAAGATAATGACAATAATTTTCTCAAATTTAGACTAGTTCTATATATTGACATCAATTGGAGCAAATCCTGATCCATCAGAATCTCGAATATCCTTAACCACTTCAAAAAAACTAATATTATCAACTTGTTTTAGGATAAGACTATAATAAAGTATATCACTTTGCAATTAGCAGGCTCTGTACAATTAGGTATGATATAGTTTAGTACAATAACTGCATATAAAAAACAAGTTCAAAAAATGAACACTTTATAAGAACACTTTTTGTATGAAAATATATCCAATGGTTAGGACCCGCATAAAAAGGAGAAAAGATACCAATATAGTGCAATGTTGATAAACCTTCCATAAAGAACCACAGTGAAGAAACTATAAAGAATTATTATATGCATCAGTGTATAAGCTTACTATTTTCCTCTGAACTAATTAGCCCAAAACAAAAGATTTGTAATTCATTATTTCAAGAATAACTAGAATTTGAGCAGAGCAAAAAATACCCGCTTTAATCTCAAGTATAGAACTAGTCTGCATAAAGAGAACTAAGAAACTTTGCTTTAGATACAGTGCTTAGAATTATGAATTCACTATCTGCTTGACTAACAAAGAAGGCTTATCTATAAAAAATAGAACAAATAGATTTGAACAATTGAGACTTAGAATGATAACTCAAAAAAGAATTTATTTTCACCAGACAAGGTAACAAACCAACCAGTGCCCTACACATTTTGATAAATATATGCAAGTGTTATTTAAGAAATATAACTTCTATCAGTAGGAATAAAAAAGATAATGAAAGCATTCAAGCAACTCAAAGTGGATATGAAGATTATCAAACATCAGGTTTACATATTGAACAAGAGAGTAATAGCAATAAAAGCAGGTTTTCATATCAAAGCTAAAGAATCAGCTATTACAGACTTCCTTTTAGAATATAAGACAATATTAAAGATCTTGAACTTCAGAATTCTCTTTTCAAAAAAATGAATATCAGACAATAGCAAGCATTAATTAATAAGAAAATTAATCAGATGGAATCCACAATAGCAATAAATATAAAAGAAATGATATATTGCCTGAACTCAAATATCAAGAATATAAATATAATAAATTTAATTTTCTCTTTCCTCCAAAATAACTATTATTGGTAGGCTTAATAAGTACAAGGCTAGAAATAGGTAAGAGCAAAGAAAAAATAAGAATAATAATATACAAAAACATTGAAAGATAAGTACTTTAAATATTAGAGAAATCAATATTGAGATCAATAAACTATCCTTGTTAGAATATTGCAAGAAACAACAAATAGACATTTTAGAAATAATAGAAACTTGATTACTAGAGAACTTATGTTGGCAAGATACTGAAAGAAGATATTAGATATAGTTAACAAAATTAATAAAAGTAGACATTGTAATAAGAAAAATATGGATAATATATATATATAACATAAAAGAATATATCAATCAAGGCCTACTAGTTGACCTAGCATTCAAGAAAAATCAAATATAGAAACATAACTATATACAACTTGACAGATGAAACTAGAAAACAAGATAGAATCAAACTATATCATTGACTCAAGTCCAAGATTACTGAAACAAAGTGCAAAAATATATTTATTATAATAATATGAGATCTAAATGAGACAGCAGATTATTAACTAGATCATATATTGAAAAAGTATAAAACAAGTAAATCCAGCCATATCATCACACATTGCTGACATTTGATTTGATAGATACATATAAATAACTCTATCTAACTAAAAGAAGTTATATATATAATCAACTGAAATTGAGATATAGTAGTAGATTGGACTATATCTGGATGTTATATCCATTAGCTTAATATAAGATACACAGCAGTAGAAACTATTATTAACGTAATTACAAAATAATGATACTACTTCTTAATCTATCATATATCTTATAATAAAAGTTGACAAAGAGGAAAAAAAACAAAAAAATATAAAATAGACTTCAACAACTCTAATCTGAATTAATAGGCTAAGTTCATAAAGAAAATAGAGAAACTGATAAGTAATATCATGAATGTCATCTTTGCAACAGTAAAAGAAACCTAGAAGCAACTTAAAAAACCATATTACTAGCAATAAAGGGTACAGCCAAGAAAACATGAAAAGGAAAAAACATCAAACCATTTATAAATTAAAGCATAAGAAACTAATATAGAAACAGCTCAGAATTAGCAAGGTATATAGAAGATACCAGGCATGATTCACAAACTTAAGATCATGCTTATAAATAGAAGAAGTATAAAAAAAGAACACAGTCAAGAAAATCAACTTATTGCTATTTCTCTTAAAGGAACTACCTCATACTCTAAAAGATACAATACACAATAGAAAAGAGATACATAAGTGGTTACTAGAAATCAAAAAGATTTGGGATATAGAAAACATTATAGTAAAGGTTCAAATATCAAAAAAAAAAGCAAAAACAATTCAGAGATACACGGAATACAAGTATAAAAATTTGAAGAAGATCTCAAGAAAATAATAAATAGTATTATGAATAGATAATTAAAAGTTATAAACATTCAAAGATTAGTAGAACATATAAAAGAGAATGTGATTAAAATTATAATAGAGCCAGAAAAGATCAAAAGGTTCGAAACCACTTCCAACAATGGATGAGATCAAAATAGATTATGAATAAAGAAAAATTTTCATATAAGAAAGAATAGTACAATCTAAAACAAGACATCTGGTCAGAGTAGTTTGCAGAAATACTAAATCCAATTAGAACAATAGAAATGAGAAATGCAATACAAAGAAAAAAGATAACAAGTATACATGATTATCTATAATATCTTATAGTATATTGAAAAACTTGGAAAAAAAAGAACTCAAGTTCTGAAAACCTTCTTTAACAAGATTCTGATTACAGATAAGACTTCAAAGGACTGAAGAAGGAAAAATGTATATCCAATTTTGAAACTGAAGAACTGACTAGGAGACATAAATATAACTTACCCTATACTCTTCTGAAAATAATCAAAAAGGTATTCATAGATATTATAATATCAAAAATAGCAGAAGTATATATAAAGTAAAGATACTTTATAAGAACATCTAGATAGAACTGCCAGAAGTAAGCACAGAGAAGTCAATTCACATCTTGAACAATGCTATGGAAAAGGCCAGATAATACAGGAAAAAGGTGTGGATTTTTAGTCAAGACATCAATAAAGTATATGATTCCATTAACAAATAGATACTGATCTAGATCTTCAAAGAATTCATATACTGAAATACATTATCAAAATCATGGACAATAAATTAGAAAATAGAAGTAACAGAATAATAATAGCACATAACCTAACTAAAGAAACTTTATCTAAGATAGAATTGATCAAGTAGATATCATATCACTACTATTATAAAGAATTTTCAATAATTCACTATTATAAAAAATAGAGAACAATTACAAAGGCTACAAAATAGAAACAAAAGTCATCTTAGATTTGACAGCATTAAGCTCAAAAAAAATAATCAATAAGATAAACAAAAGAGCCAAGGTTACTACATCTGCATATATAAATGACACAATCTGATTTGCAAGTTCCCAGGTCAATATATAGGATATAATAGACAAAGCATCTGAATTTCTTAGAATAAATGATATTTAAATCAATAGTAACAAGTCATCACTAATCTATATTAATACTAGCAAAAAAAGTAGAGCAGTTAATATCAATTTATATAGAGATTGAATATATTCTCTGCAATAAAATGAGATCACAAGAATCCTTGGAGTATAGATATCAGAGAATAGGAAAAAAATTGCCAAAAGTACATAATTAAAGAGAAAGTTGTACTAGTTAAAAAATATTTAATTAGCATAATGCCACTCATGTAACATTTATCAAAAAATAAATAATTCAATATATTAATGACACAAATAAATTGTTAATCAATTTCTATCATAGAATTTGATATAAATACTATAAATTATTAATAAATTTCTACTATATAATTCAGTATAAATAAATTATTAATCAATTTCTACTATATAATTTGATATTATTTACCATAAAATTTGTACCATTTGTACTATATATTTATTAAAAATTTTCTCAAAATTTCATTAAACATTTGTTAAAATATTTTTCAAAATTTTATTAGACATTTGTCAAAATTTGCACATTTGTCAAATTTTTAATTATATATTATATTTATAATTTAAAGGAATTATAGCTTAACATTTATGAAAGTCTTATCAATTTGAGGTTCTATATCTAAATGAAATAAATTAGTAAAAATATTATAAATAGGAATTATGTATTCATAGCTAACTGGATAAAATTCAGTACTCCACAATTTAACATTTGTATCATTCTCAGATCCAAAATAAAATCTATTTTCTGTTGAATTAACTAGTTTGTACTACTGAATAAAGACAATCAATATTCAATAACATTATTCAAAAAGTTTACTAAATGTTTAAAAAAGAATTAAACTTGTCCTAGATATAAATTGACACTTCTATCATTATTTATAAATCTAGCTAATATAAATAAGCCCTTAATATTTTATGAGGACATAACAGAATTGAATATTTCACTTCCAATTTGGTATTTACCATATTGATCTGCTCTTTTTTTTTAAAAAAAATGCTGACTCAACCTTATTTTATTTTATATTTCAATAATATTACATAAAAAAGTTATCCTATAATAAACTATCTGTTTTTTACTAAACAAAACTCAATGGAGATTTTCCTTTCCTGAGATTCTCACCTTGTGACTTGTTGTCACTCCTTGTATGGAGACTAATATGTCAAGGCTGAACTAGTGCTAAAATAAATTTTAAGATAAAAGAATTATCTATTATGTTTATAAACCATTGATTTATGAAATCATTAATTAGATTTGTATACTGGTCTTTTATAAATCATTCTCTCCAAGTAAAGATCAGGTCTTCCTTTTTAATTTCATATTTTACTTTTTTTTTTTTTTGTGATGTCCATGATGGCTTTCTATCTCTGAAATATTTCACATCTCTTTGTGCAAATTTTGTATAGGAAATTGATTGTAACGAATCCATGCCTGCCCCCATCAATTCTGTGTAAGTATACATGACTCTGTATGACTAGGGATCTGAAGTCCGTCCTGTCTACTATTTATGGACTCTTCACATAACATCATCTGAGATCATCTTTAGCAATTCCAGGTTGAGTGCCTTTCATTATAGTCAATTTGTCTTGTTTCCCCAGAATAGAAATTAGCCTGTAAACAGTTGTAGTGTGAACCAATAGATTTCTTTTATTATTATTATTTTTCCTTTTGTTTTTCTTTTTAAGTTATATTATAGCCCCATAAGT